>JAPMOB010233168.1:0-27567 GCA_029875015.1 Lepomis gibbosus
AAGGACACAGCCCTTTCTTTCTGGCATCCATAGGCCAGTTTTTATTAATGCCTCGTACCCCAAATAAGTTCATCTTACATCACAGAGAAAACCAAAAGTAAAGATGTGTTTTTGTAGCTCTTGTCAACTCTCAACAGTTTATCAGCAGGTTGTTGCCTTTAAACCACACAAAGCTGGTCACATCCGTGTACAACTTGTTAAATTACACAAATCTTGTAGTTTACTCTAAATAAAGTGACATTTTCCTTTACACATGGAAGACATCTGGCAAACGATGTCCCATGTCAATGTAAATAATACCATGTAAGTTAATGGAATGTCCCATGATCCAACTCCAACGGTGGAGTTTATGGCTGCCTTCCATTATTTACCGCACAGTGGCTTTTTCATTGATCCAGCCCAAGTGATTCATTTACTGGTGAATGATGACCACTTGAAGGTAAATACGTGGCGAATACTGCATGTCATGATCAATAATAATTCCGAACAAGAATTTAGTATTAGCTGACTACACCATTAATTAATTCACGTGCACGCAGATTTGTTAGATTCAGAGATGGTACACTTGTTTTATTCTCCAAATTCAGGCAAAAGGTTGCATTTTTCTGCCACTCATTTGGAGTCTTGCCAAGCCTTTATGAATCATTCATTATTTTAATGTGGACTCCAAGGGATGAAGCTCCTCAAATTAGGATGCAGTAATATCACCCTGGGGTTGTCTGCCGCAGTAATAGAATGACCTTGTGTGAACAATCATTCTATCATGATGATGCATGTTGCAGTGCACATAACTACAACAGGCAATACCATTAATGTCAGCATTTTTATTCGGCTAGTAGGTTGTGGATGGGGTGCATGTCAGTGCAGGATAGGGCGTTGTCACATAAGTGTTTACTAGAGACAAAGAAGAATCAAATAAAAGAAACACAGAGGCGTTTGTTTGGGCTGTAGACTGGGGTTTCTTCCAGCTGGTGGGCAAGCCAAGCGGCATAGAGAAAGAGCATCTATGGGGAAACACACAAAGAACTGTTGAATGAAGCATCAGGGGTGTGAAATCATTCACCACTGCAACCTACTGTATGTGTCCTTAACTATGTTGATGATAGGAACTGTCCATGGTCCTGTTTTCTTAACAGAGAATGGAAGCTACCGTGGACTCACATATAATTACAGTAGTGTGTAACTGCAGTATTACATATCACAAGGACACAATAATGTGTGGTATGACACAATGAATAATAATAAACGTAATACTTAATTGAGTCGCTTTATGGAATTTGTTTTTATAATCACTTCAGTAGCAAGGTGGGAGTGCTGGGTGACCTAAAGGCCAGTGCCTCTGGAGCTGACCTAATTCTACCTAGAGGTATTAAACATGTGCACTTGGTGCAGGTACACAGGTGCTGTACATGTAATATCACTAAAATGGCTAAATAAATGGCTAAATAAATAAATGAAGAAGCCACAACATTCACCTCTTGTAAAGAAAGTGCAAAGATTTGTTTAGCTCTGGTCTAAATATGCTTTTTGTCTCTGTTATGCATTAAATATAGTTGTCAGTGAATAAATATTATGCATGACTTAAAAGTTACGATTTTAAAAAATGTGTTTTTTCCAAAACCTCCAGTGTCTGAGATTAGAGAACACTGCAGTTAATAAAGGCAACAGCAGAGCAGAGTAGAGGGATACTTACCTTCTTACCAAAGCATACTGTAGATTTTTATTTTGAAGAATAACTTTTTCTTTGACATGAACTTAAACAAACCTCAAGGAAAGAGTTGTCAAAACAAATCGTGCTCTCAATTTGATTACAAACAACAGAAATCTTAATAATGATGGATAATCAAGTACGTTTTTGCAAGCTGATTTTCATACAATAACAAGAAGAACAGATTTCAGTGGCTGTCTTAAGTTTGTATGCGTTAAAGCCATATACTGTAAGAACTTTTCTGAAAAGTTTTTTTCATATTGTATTTTTTACTGTACTTAATGTTCTGCACACAAGGACCTGGAGAACAGGATGAATTAACATGGCAGCGGCTGTATTATTGATGGAGCAGGTAGGGGTGGAGCTTTGCCAGATTTGGCAGATTTTATGGGTCTCAATCTGTTTGAGGTATTATAAATGTGAATGACTAGGGGTTTTGCCATAAAGTTGAGGTGCACTGTGATGGATGTAACCCAACAACCAAACACAACCACAAACAATGCCAAAGTTTATAATTTACTGGGATTCTTTCTTGGTCTCCTGATTCAGCCGACCACTTCTTAGCTCATTCTCTGAAAGAATGACTATGTCGATAAGTGTGGAGTTGAGTAAAATTAATATGTATTTGATATTTCAGTTAATTGTTAATGTTTAGGTCTATATAAGCTTTAAAAGATTATTTAAATCACTAAACAATATATGCTAAGGGCAATGATCTGCTAAAATTAGCTGATAATAGACTATCTGGGCTTGTTGATGCAACACACAACTCACTTTGAGTATGCGTTTCTGCATTAAGTTGCACAAACATTTGGCTAGATTCAATAGGGATTGCTTTTGTGGATTTTTGATGCTGTGCAGAAGATGACTGTTTAGACTATTTGAAGTGTCACCACAAAATGGGAAAGTAGAATTGCCTTTAATAGTATTTGAAAACTGTTGCTGGTTTATGGCCAAATTATGGTTCCATTCCAAAGTGTTTTCAGGGAAGTTGAGATGGATTTCAGAAAGACTGCAGTTTTATTTCACTCTTCAGTTTGCTACAGGGACCATTGCATGGATTTTAAACTGACACAATTTACTGTATAACCTGGCAGCAACCACAGAGTGCCCAGGGAAAAGCCCGATGAAGCTAAATGGCAAACTGCAAATACCACAGAATTCTTTTACTTAAAAATTGAATTCATCTGGCTGGGGGGCCAAACAGTTTGTCATAATGAATAATATCTCCTATAGCGCCCGAAATAACAAAGAAGAATGCCATGTCCCAAACCTGTTAGGCCAGAACGATGCACTTTACTTCTTAACTGAGAAGTAATTTAGAAAAGTCTCATTTGGGTGTCCATTTTTGAGTCTTGTACTACATTTCTCATTTATTTGTAATAGAGGAGACCTCGGTTACACATTTTAATAACATCAGATAATAGAGTCCAGCTCCTGTGGTTTCTTTGAAAAACAGTTGTTTATAGCTATTAATACTGGGTCACAGGCTTCGCTTGAATGATAACCAGCAGGACCCGCAAGCTGCCATTTCAGATTTAAAAGTGTATGGATGCAATTACTTGTGAGCTCTTACAGTGATTGATATTCCCTGTAGTATGGCTTTGACATGAAGCAAACTGCGGAGATCCGACATGCTCTAAACACACCCAGGAAACTAGAAAAAAAATCTGAGAGTTTGTTTTCTAATGGGGAAAGAACATATTCCTCTTCATTATATTTCAAACAACATTTGATAATTACAATGAATGTGAACAATCTTCACCATGAAATGTAATGATTTATTAATCATAACAACCCTAACCTTATCAATAAGGTGAATGAGTATCCTATGGTAATGGACACTAACCACTAGAATCCTAGAAATAGTGGTTACATGCTGAGATTAAAAAAGTTTTCCATGAAGCAGTCCCACCACCTCAGGGTT
Source organism: Lepomis gibbosus (assembly GCA_029875015.1). Lineage (NCBI taxonomy): Eukaryota > Metazoa > Chordata > Actinopteri > Centrarchiformes > Centrarchidae > Lepomis > Lepomis gibbosus. The sequence continues at coordinate 3,636 of JAPMOB010233168.1, forward strand.
ACAGTTTCTATTAAGTTAATGAATACTATGTTAAGATGGAAATTATCTTTTTGTCATGCTGGGAGACCCAAGCACGAGCACCTCTCTGTGCATAAGATTTTGATCTGAAGCTTTTGGTGGTCGGGCAGAACTCATCTGACCAACTCTTCTTCTTCTTTAGCCTGCCAAGCTACAACATCTGAAGCACTTGTTGATGCACAGCTACCACTGTACTAGATCAATGGCAACATTGGTTCTGAAGTCATTGGGACTATTTAATGTGGGTGCAATTTGAATTGCAGAAGATGAGCTTCATATGAAAGTACAAAAGAGGGGCCTAGAGACAACAGAGGCAGACCTTTTTGAACCTTCGAACAGGTCTGTAAGTGTGTAAGTGCATGTTGTGCATGTGCCCAGTTTCATATGCTGAACCGTTGATGCTAGTTGGTACAATTAATGTCGAGTACATGAAGAAACAACAGGCTGGACAGGTTGGTTGAAAGGCTCTTCCCTTTTTGATCTAAAATGTACTTAAATCTGTCTGTAGGCCAGCATAATGAGGCAAACAACCAACAAGGAGGACACTGGCAAAAATTAGGTAGCACGCAGGAATGGTTAAACTGCTGAAACATAAAGGCAAAATAGACAATCTGTCAAGGCGAGCTGCCCTCTATAAATGCTATTGCTGATTGCTGATGAAGGGTTTCTGGCAGGTGACACACAGCCCCCTCATTCTTTTGAATGGGACAACTGTGTTGACGCAGCAAAACACAAAGGGCTCCATCGAAAAAAAAGTTGAACCTGGCTCAACTTTCACCAATAAAATATATACAAGTGCACATTGCTGTTAGATTGTTTTGTAAAATAGAACACAGTCTTTCTTCTTACGTTTACTTTGCGAATGTCACAACAAAAGATAAAATCATTGCCAACATGATAACTTTCCACAGTTGTACAATCGTGTCTCATGGTATTTTAATGTTAATCTGTGCAGTGTTTTGGCAGGTTGTAAGCCTCATGGATCTATTGCTCAAATTCAGCGTCCTTGATAGTTTTTCATTGTCTCACTTTAAACAACTTTCAGATTGAACATGCCCCTCATTCCACTTTACTCTACTCAGCCTTGCAGATCCATCCCACTCACTCTGTGCCAGATTGTCAAAGTGACTCTGAACCTCATATTTTTGCATTGAAGCCAGAAACTGTAACCCTAAACCTGATCCTGCCTTCTTAACCTGCCCGTTAGACTTTTTTGTCTGATAATTGGATTTTGGATTCTGGCCTGCTCCATGTGGGCTTGTTTTCCTGTGTTGGACTGCTGCCTTCTGAGTTTTGACCTTTGCCTTCCTCACTGTCCCGTAAGCCTGTTGCACCGTGATATTTGCAAATAAATCATTGCCTAGCCTGCCAGTCTGTGTTTGGGTCCTATTCCTGTTGTCCTGCTCACATCAGTTGAGACAATTTCACACACTTGCAGACATGCAAATAGGCATATTTATTCAGGCAGATGCCAACAGTTCACCTATTATCAAACACACCAGCCCTCTGTGGCTCCATAAATAACATAAGTTGATGTCCATGTGATTAAAAATTCAGAAAATTCTTGCTCCAAAATAAAACTGTTTTCTGGGTTTACTGTGAACTATCAGATCCCAATGTCTCAAATGTCCATCAATGAGATAGTGATCAAGACTATGTTTAGACTTCATAAGACTTATTTACAGTAGCTTGAACATTCTTACATTTGACCAAACTTCACTTGTTGGTATGAGCAACAACTAATTCAGCTCTTGATTTCAAGACCAGCGCCATGTGTTACTGCCATTTGATTGCTTTTTTTTCAGTTTGTATGGGTGTGGTTGTACCCTTCACAATCACTGAAGCAGACACACATTGTCTTTGGCAGCAGGGGGGCATCACACAAACAGCTCATCAGGCAGGCAGCAGGAAGTGTTGTCTTTGCAGCATGTCTTTGTTCTTGCATGGCAGTCTGGCATGTGGCGCAGCAGAGGATGCTTTTTTGTGGAAAATCGGGTTGACAGGTGAAAACCTTTCAACGCTGGGTCATAAATTATAGAGTTGATGCAATATACAGTAATTGTATGTGTCTTTGGATTTCTTGATGTAGACATAAATAATTGAAAGTGACAAGTGGTTGCAGGGCGTGTTCTGTACATTTGTTTAGTAGTGTGGAAATGTGGATAAGGATAATTTGAAGACTGACTTGATCAAGTTGATGCACTGACTTTATATATATAATGCATGCATTTCAGGAGAGCAGACAAGATGCAGAAAATGAGAGGCAAGCGGGAGGAGGAAGAGACAATAAAGAGAAATCATTGTAGATATGGTGTCAATGTCTAGTTGGACATCTACTGCGGTAGTAAAAGTTGCTAGTGTACAGTAGAAGTTGCTAGTGTTGCATGTAATTCCAAAGAAATTACCTAAGTGACACAGTCAAGGAAATAAAGGAGGAAGAGAAGCCATAGCATGCTGAAAGGGGGAGGCCTCATTTGGAGATAGACAAGAGGGAGCAGTCAGCGGACTGCTCAGCATGCCCAAGGTCAGGGGGAGAATGAACTGCCTGAAGGGAGCTGTTAGACGGAGCACAGGGCAGGGCAAAAAGAGGGAGACAAAAACCAGAAAATGAAAGAGAAGGGCGCAGGGCGGGGGACGGGGTTTGTTGGAGTAAAAAGGAGGGGGATAAACCGTAGGGAAGATGAGTGACTGACGGACTGAAGGGAATTGTCAGGAGGGCAAAGACAGAGAGGATGGAGAGGAATGAAAGGAGGAAAAACAAAGAGCTGAAAGAGTGGAGAGATACAGAGGAAGAATAAGTAAAGACAAATATGACACTAGAAGGAGGGTAAAGAATAAAATCAAGGACAGAGAGAGTGAGAATGAAAAGCAAAATAGCAAAAGAAGCTGGAGTGGGAAGGATGAGAAAAGTGGTAAAAATACGTGTATTAGAGTGGGCATAACGAAGAGGAGGAGGGGAGAAAGATGAGGAGAAACGCACTGTGAAATGTTGAATTGCTTCACGCTCCCCACAGTATTTTCTTTTCCTACATTCGGAAGTCAAGGCGGAGAACTTGAGAGTGAAATGCTAGTCTAAGGTAGAAAGCGAGAGTGAATGCAGTGGAGGGGTTCTTAAGGCTGTCGGCATTCTTTGTCTTTCATTCTCTTGTCTTCTTTCTTGCACTCCTCTCTCTGTCCTTGAAGCGGAGAGGGAACATTCAGTGCCAATGAGGAGAGACAAAAGACCAAACATCACACACAGACACACCTACACACACTTTAACTTTATATACAGACACATGCACACAGAACGCCTTATGTACCGTTGACTATGGTAGGGGACACATCCTGTATTGCATAAACAAACGGACATGTTGCTGGAGATGCTCCCCCACACACATACTTTCTTTCTTTGTTATTCTTTTTATTTATTCTTTTTTGTCTTTTCCCTGTGCTTTCATTAACTTGACCCTCACCGTTTCTCCCTCAGATTGCATCCCTTCCCCCTCCACTTTATCTTCTCTTTTGGATTTTCTCCCAAAACAAGCTATTTCTCTTCTAAACAGGGCTTTTCTTTGGTTTTCTCTGTTCCTCTATCCCTGTATGGCTTTTGTCCTGCTGCACAGATCCATTCATTTTGTGTCTATGAAAAACCCACACCAGGACAGTCGTCAAAGCAGATTACTCATGTACAGCACATTTGTGTGGATAGCTATTTTTTACCTTTATTGTTTTTGCTTCTTATAGTGCCAACCACCCACAGATAGGGTGAGGTACAAGCCTACCACCAATGAAATACAGAAAAGCAAGAATGCAAGCACTAGGAGATGTGTTGATTACTTGTTTGAGCTTTTTTTAGCCCAGCAAGTGAATCATTTCTACTTTCAAAGAAATCTTGGGAAAGGCCATTTTGTCATGTTGAAGGAGAATGCCGTAAAAGTAAAGAATTCAAGTATTCAAATATTGTGGCCATGTTGCTGCAGAAAGAGTACTAATATGTATTACTCGAGGAGTATAGGAGCAATAGTAATTTACAGATTCTTAGTAGGAGTAAAAGTGCTACTTAAAAATCTACTTGGTAAAAAGTAACACTACTAGACAAGAAGATGCACAGCAGTGCTTTAAGCTAAATGCTAATATCACCAGTCTAACAGTAACATGCTCACAATGACAATGTTGCTGATGATACACTGGTATAATGTTTGTTTACCATCCTTGTTCTGTCTGCAATTATCTATTAATGAATATCAGTGATTCTTGTAGTATCTAAGCTTGTCCTTCAGTTCAATAAATCCCTGCAGCCACCTGAAGGCAGAACGCCAGATCGCAGTGACATCACACAAGCCCATCCACTGCGTTCACCATCATTAAATCATGTGTAAACAACAAAATGAAAAAGGTTCATGTTTTATACTTAAAATGCATTAAAAGCAAACACTGCTGTGTCACATTTTAAGACATGATGTAACCGTTTATAACATGAAACACAGTAGAAAGATGAATGGAGTAGCCTTGGATTGATGCGATCTTATAAAGTGCTTCAATAAACTGTTTTATTATAGAATCCTATCAGCATTGTACTAATCAACTGTTGAAAAAACAACACTGTGCGTCACTCTGCACCATCTAGACGACATCCCTGGAGAGGTGTGTCATTTGTTGAACTCTTGTCATCACTGTGATTGGCACAGCTGTGTCAGAGTGATGAGACTAGTGATATGAGTGGCTGAGAGTGTACTTATTAGTCACCACATCCTCGGATCCATATTGTACTTCACCCAGCCCTTTTGCGCTTTGCACTTTTGTGCTGCTGCATCTGCTTGAACAAAAGTGGCAGGTGCTCACTGAGATGTCCACACAGTCTATGCACTCCAGACCCTTGTCGTTCTGCTTGCATGGTTAAAACAGGGCCCATAAATTCCAAAAACGATGAACCTGATGACCTGAGGCTATCTTCCCTCTGTGGCTCCTTGGAAAAGGGACCGCAGCCATGAAACACATCGACCCCATCCTCACACATTAGCCTGCAACTACAAGTAGGAAGATAAAATGGGCTGCTCCCGATCTGATAGCATTTTCATTTTTTTACGTAAGAATATAAGCACATCTGGGAGATCAGCAGTGAGTTTTATTTTCTGTCAAATTTCTAGTTGATCAAAACTTTGTTTTGCAAAGGAGAAATAGAAAAACCTGCAGCCACAGTTCACTAGATGCGAAAAGCTGAAGGTAACAACTGTTAATGATGATTGATTGATTAACATCTCTAAAGAGAAATTCAGTATGTTGCAGCTGAAAATTGTGGGTTTAGTCCGACTTCTGTGTAACAGCATACATCTTCATTTCAGCCACAAATGTGCATCTAAAATAGAAGTTGATGTGTTTGTGTTTTTGTGTGTGTGTGTGGGTGTGTAAGCTATTACTAGATGACTTGATAGGCGTAATGGCTCTGCCAGTGCATCAGAATGATTGAAATGGAAATAGATGGAAACTGTCAGAAAGGTTGAAAGTCAGAGAGTTGGATAAAACACTTCTGTTGTGGGAAAACCGTGTCACTTAATATATTAACCTGTCCTGTTTTTTTTTTTTTGAGAATTCTTCTGCTGAGCGAATTCCATAGGTTACAGTTTTTAAAGAAAGCCATCTAAGTATTTCTCATTTCTATATTTTTTAACCACTTACATATAGAACATCTAGACGTATGTGAGTCGTGACACTGTGTATGTGTGTCTTTCGAATCATTCAAGTCAGTCACACACACACACACAAATCTATTTAACTAAAGTTTTTTCACGCCAACTTTATACACTACTGTCCATGACAAGAAAAAAGATAACACCCACACAGTGAGCCATATGCAGACAGACTATTAATGCACACACACGCAGTTCCCTGCCCTCGACTGACTTTTTGTAACTTTGCGGCTAGCAGCACAGCTGTATGTAAGAGGGAGGGATTAGGAGGCATACATTACCAGAAGATGTGATGAAAACTGGTTTCAGTAATTTCCGTCGGCGTCGCCAGGTCATTTTTATGGGGCTCCAGTCCCAAATGTTTTGATTGTAGCCCTGAATGTAGCTCAACAACAAGTATTAATATGCAATAATATTCATGACGCAGCCTGTCTCGCAGGTCTACAAAGAATGTAGGCTACTCGCAATATTGCTCCATTTTGTTTGAAGTTCATGTGCCGTGACCCCGTCCCCATAACTTAGCATGCCTGCATTTAGAGTGAGCGAGACAGAGAGAGAAAGGCCATTGGTTACAGCTTCAGGGCTTGTCAGCGACTAATGAATTTACCCTTTAAAACATTTAAATGTAAATGTTGTAGATCAGTGTCTAGTCAATGTATTTGCTACACAAATGGGTAACAGTTCACCACAAATTGAGGAGAGAATAACATGACACAGCTGATATGCTGCTCATATGTGACTCAGATCTGATCTTTTTATAACAGTGTGAACAGGCCAAGTCTCATGGAATGTGATCTCCAGTTCGGATCTGGGCCACTTTGCGTCAGTCGATGTGACTTTTGTGTCAGTCGAGAGCAGCTGTTGTCACAGTTCTGCTGTAGACCGAGCTGCTATAAACGGAAAAGCTCCTCAAAAAACATTATTAAACACATGGCTCTCTTCCTCCTCTACTTCGCTATCTTCTGCTCATAGATTCCCTTTCTTACACCTGAAATCCACCTCTCTTTTCAGTTACGTCCATGCTACTTGTCCGTCCGGACACAGTGGAGAGAGAGAAAGAGACAGGTAGTGAGCTGTGGATCAGATGCGTTGCACAGCGCGAGAAACCGAAATGAAAAAGACAGAAAGTTGTGAACACTTGTCCTAATTCAGTAGAAATGTGACCCATAAGAGGACAATGAAAAACGTGAGTCTCCCGTGAAAATTGGGAGGGTTAGCAAGTAGGAGCTAACCAGAGCAAACCTCTGTTGCTGTGTTTACTTCAGAAAGACAGCATGTGTGTGATGGTGTGTTATTCTTATGCGCATGCGGGTCATTTTCAGGCCGCACCCTTTCACACTGGAGTCTGATATGAGCCACATATAAGCAATAATGTGAACCAGTAGCGGCATGGCCATCTGGAGTACCATGACAAATCCCGGTGGGCCAGCCAACCTCGGGGTCGGTGGGCCGCCTTCCTTAGCCTATACTTTTTTACTAATAATGAAAAAGTGGGCACAAGCTTGAGCGACACGAGCCAACCCCCCCTTTTCCCCTGGAATGTTGGTCTGTACCGAATGCCTTAGCCCCGCCCCATCCATCTCACTCACACACCACAGTGAAACTGACAGCTGGAAAACCATCTACAACAGTAAATGGAAAAGCAGAGTTTAAATGAAATGTAAAAAAGTAACCAACTCCTTCTGTAGTAGTACTAGTAGCCACAGACGCTAAGACTGGGAAGAGAAAGATGCCACAGCCCGGTTCATGGGTGAAAGATTAAACAGAGAGGATAGCGAAGCCAGAGATAGTGCAGCTGAATAGTACAGTGTTCCCATACATTAATTTATTTGTGGTGGCTCACCTCAATATCAACGCTGACATATTGATTTTCGATTTTTTTTACTTGCCCTATTAAAAATCTCTGCAGAGCTGCACACAGTGCATATATTCACGCAGCACCTTATCTCTCCAACACAACACTGTCAATGTTGGAAACCCACTACTTTTCAACACAAAGCGACAGACGTTTTCATGCGCGCAGTAATGTCACAGTTAATATCGTGGCACATGTATGCAGTAAAACAAAAAAATAGTTTAAAACTTGACAGGTCAGACCGAGGAAACTCTGCAGAGGAAACAGAATTCAACTTTTAGCATCTGAAATGGCTAGACGCTCTGATGGAGCTCAGGATTGATCAAGAGGATGGCTGCTTTACTCCAAACAGTTTCACTGGATGACCCTGGACTGTGTGTGAGACCTTTTGGATGTGGAGAAGAACACAGCATATTATTTAACATTAGGTCTTGATGATCCTGTCAGATTGTCGGGAGATTTAAATATGAAGTTTTGCTGCTGTGGCTCGTGCGTAATTGCGCACAGCGTCTCTCTTCATGGGGAGACACTTCACCTTATTTCACCCACCCTGAAATTCGCTAAACATATTTATCACCCAAAACTCTGCCTACAAACAGCAGAGCTTTCAGTTAATGTGCACACAACGTTGTCATGTGCTTCATGTTTTTCCACAGGTCTGCACACTGACTATCGATGGGGAACCCTCATTTCAACTTGAAATGAGGGTTGCAACGGTGTAATCACGTAGGTGTCATTTCCACTAGGGACATGCTGTTACAACTTTTTGAAAGCATTTGCTAAAGGTTTTCTGAAAATTAGCTTGCAACATGAAATGTTAGGCTAAATAATGAATAAAAATTCTTTGATATCTGCTTGCACAATAGAAAAGCATGAAATGCAATGTAAATGTAGAAGAAACAGATCTGCCTTGTCCAACAAAAGTAACTTAGGCTAATAAAACAAGGAAGTGATTACTGCCTTATATTCGATAATATTTTTATATTCTGGTTTGTCACCGGCCACATGCATTTTGTTTGTTGTCCCTTCATATAAATAAAAGACATTTCTACCATAAATTGGTGCAGAAAATGTCTCTAGAATGCAGGAAACTAAGAGTTTAAGGCTCAAAATCTTTTGGAGGAGGACACCCAAATCCACCAATCAAACACCCTATTCCATCAATGAATATTTCTTCCAAATAGCATTTGAGTATCTTATTGTCTTGCTCTTGTGTCTCCAGTATTGTGCATTCTCATGTCTCGTGGACTCGTGTTTGGTCACACCACTAATATGAGGCCTTAAGTGTCACCACCGCTTTTCTACACAAAGTGACGCCCTTGTGTAATCAGCTGCGACCACATGGTCTTAAAGCCTTTATTTGAATTGAGCTTGTTATCAATGTTTTTTATTCAAATTTGTTTGGGCTATAGACTAAATATAATTATTATATTATACTGTTATTAATTGCATTTGCGATATTATCGCGATGTAATACAACGAGATTTTCTTATCGCAAAGGCTGCGATTATACTCTGGTCACGACCATAGACTGTATATAAAAAGGTCACGACACCCAAGAGTAAAGCAGTCTGCAGACGAAGTTGACGCTTCAAAGTTGATGCTTCTTCTGCACGTAATGCTGTACCTTGCCTTCTTGTTGTACAACGGCCTTAAGCTTGACAGAAACTGTTACTACATAAACTTTAGTGTCACACAGGGAATGAAAGTAGCAGTCGCCACTGCGGGTAACTTGGTGGTGGTGGGTGAAATCGTCGGGCCATCCGCGGATTGACAGGGAGCAAAAACAACAGAAAGACGCTAAATTGTAAGCTAAGCGTATTGTGGCGATCGGCGCCTGCGTCTCACACACAGTCACCAGTCAGCTCAGGAAATATCTGTAAAACCGCGTTTCAAACTAAACTCACAAGTCCGAAAGAGGCCCGGTCTCTCACGAGTTACAGCCTGTGTGCTGCTGACCAGCATCGGAGGCTGCGGGGGAACTCCGGTGTTGTCAGAGAATTACTAAGCTTGTCTTTTAAACACGAGAGGTGTCACTTGGTTTTATTTTCGCTGGCCAATTTTAAACTGAACCTCAAACTGAGTATTTTTGTTTGCTTACTGGGATACAGAAAGATGGACTCCTAGGAGATTTGAACTGCTGCTTAATTGCTGGTTGAACTGTGGGTTTTGTATTCAGCGTTTACTGTATAATAGGCCTACACTGTGGTGAACTTAATTTTTCTTTTGGTCTGTAGGTAGGCCGACCCCATGACTTGACTCTCGAATTATCTTTCTCATATTATTCTAATTTGATATATCTTTTCCAGCATTGCTCATAATAATAATTAAAGTGTTTTCAGTTTCGGTTTTCTAACTCTGATAAAGAGTAGTGTGCCCGTCTCATCCAGTACAGTCCCAAACGGGTTATAGCCTATGTCTGTCTAAGGGGGTAGCCTACGACCATATCATCACAGCAATAACGCAGGATAATGCACAGCATAGGGGCAGGTAGATTTTGTTGAAAGATTTCTGGGCTGGGCTAAACCCCCAATGTTACCTTTGAAAAAGAACAAGAAGTAATAATATACAGCAGGGTTTGGCAAATAAGTTTTGCATTGAAACAAATTTTTTAATTATTAGATGGTAGGTGAGAATATAAACCATAATATTTGCAGGTATTGTCATAGTGTTTGGTTAACTCAGTCAGTAAACAGCTGGTCTCTCACTTAGAAGGCTGAGTTCAATCCTACCTTTTTCTCTACCCGTCAAATTGTTTCTGCAGCAACAGTTTCTTACCTTACAGCATGTGCTGCAGATAGTGTGTTTCGGTGTTTGATCCTCATCCATCAAACTGCAAAAGCCTTTTCATTTCTGTATCTCCGAACAGAGGACATTTAGGGGAATCACGTTTTCTCACGGCTCTTTCAGAGGTGTGTCAAGCAGGCTACAGACTCTTCTAATGTTCAGAATTTTTCAAAGTACAAGCAAAAAAAAAAGCATTGCAGCAAAACCGGTTTCGTGCTTTTATTTTGCAGGTAAAACCACTAAAGAGGAAATGATTATGGGAGTAACTGTTGCTGGCATGACTGAGATCTATTTCAGCACCGCTATCAAAGTATTTATTTATTTATATTTTTTGCCACTTTCAAAACACCATAATCTGACCAGATATTATTGCTTGTGGACAGTTCTGGCGAGGGTCCATAATCACAGAGAGAACAAACATGTTTCCCTTGTCAATGTTTGTATAAACTTTATCTTCAAACGACCTATTCTGTCGTTTAGGTATGAGGATGTGTTGGGTATAGATCAGACATCGTAAAACAGTTGATATCTGAAGTGAAGTTCTCTTGTCAAAATGTCAGAAATGAAAGTACCAATACAAAGCCATAAAACAACTCCTAAAGACAGATTACTGGTGACTGATTATATAATATACTTGAATTAATTGTATGTGTATGTGTCTGTGTGCATACTATATACCAGAGTGTGGTCGTTAGATACTTGTAGCATCTGAAGTCGTCTAAGACAGGGGTCAACATGTGCTTCCCACATAAACACATGCACCATTCACATGCATTTTCTCTCTCTTTGGCCAGAGCCAGACTGTCAGATGACTGTCAACAGGGTCCATCAACCAATCAGCCTTTTTTCTGTTGAGATGAATGATCAGCAGGGTTTAAAATTACCTGTTGTGATGCTGGAGGTTAAACAGAGCAGAAGTGTAGAATTAACTCAACGCAGATCTGATGAGCACTGACAGCAGATGTGAGGCCAGTTGAAATTCCTTTCAAAGCTGTCTACAGAAGCATATGGACATCATTCAACAAAACAGAGATAATGGGAAAATCCACCTTTGTAACCCTAATAATGTAAACCCCTTGCCTCTTCTTCCCAACACACAACTATACACAGATAGATTGACAATACCTCTGTAGCATTTTTGATGTTTCTACCTATTGTCTCCATCTGTAAATTGGAGGCTCTTAAAGCTCTTTAAACCTAAATTGCTTAATTTTGATGCACACGTTCCCCTATTAGCTATTTCAGATTTGTGATAATATGTGGACGAGTGCTTGAATGTCAGCACAATGAGCAGCCCAGCTATTGTGTGAGTTCCACACCACAACTGACAATTTGTTCCAATTCCAGTAGTGATTTTCAGTTGAGAGTTTTTGTTCTGTCGCTTAACAGACTGTTTCACCTTGAGCCGTGACTCAAAGTCTCATGTGGCACGAACAGGAGACCCCCCACAGCATTTGAACCCTCCATGTAGTGAGTTTTCCTGACAAGGTCTGAAGCTAATCGCAAGGGATAGTGTTGCTTTTTTGTCTTAGTTTCACAGTAGAGCTTTGAATCTTTTACATTCATGACAAACTGGTTTGATACCAGCAAAAATGAAAGAGAAATGATGCTGAAATTAGATTGGCTGCCATTTTTTTAATGTAGGTCTGTTTATGTATGGAGAAACAGGGTTAAGGTCATGTAAAACAAACAATGTCATTCAAAACTAATGCAAATGAAGACTGAAAAAAAATAATTCTGATTTTCCTTATGGTTGTTAAAAAAATTCACAGGTGACCCAAGTAATTGTTTAATATGCAGGGGAAGATGATAAAATGAAAGGGTCGTAGCTGCAGGATAGTTCAGCAGAAAGATTTTGAAAATGAGCTTATTCAATTTCTGAGAAAGTGTTTTATATCTAGTCTGGCTCTGTCCAAACGCAACTAAATCCACCTAAAACCACCTCTAAAGCTTTAGAGAATAAATGGATTTGACATTTGACATGCTACAGTATATCTCATTAGTATAATTTGTCAAAAAATGTGTAAAGACAAAAACATGTATAAAGAAAGGAATTTTTGTAGTTTCATGGGGGAATATGTACAGGACTATTTCTTGCCGGGAGCAGTGACTTCCTGGACTTCCTGGTCACTACCACTTGGTGATGGCAAGATTCCAGAAACCATGTGTAGAACCTCAAATTGACATGTATGTGCTTTTTTTTTATTTTTTGAAATTAAATAAACGTGATATATGTTACTTAGTGGGCTTTAGGTGCTTATAGGTGGATTTTGTTACCTTAGGATAGAGCCAGGCCACCTGTTTTCCCTTGTCTCCAGTCTTTCTACTAAGCTAAGCTAACCTGGTGCTGGTTTTACCTTCATACTGAGTGGAGAGATTTGAGAGTGCTATTCAACTCCTCATCTAAAACACAGCTAGAAAGCGAATAAGCAATTACCCAGAATGAATCTATTCCTTTAATAGACACATTGCATAAAGATGTCTTCTTTAAATTGAACTGAAATTGTTGGGCTTCTGTAAATAACTTCAGAGTACGGTCTAGACCTGCTCTTTATGAAAAGCGCTGTGAGATAACTGTTGTTGTGATTTAGTGCTATATAAATAAAATTGAACTGAAAAATTGGATTGAATGTCTTCCACTATAAAATGTGAGTTGTAATTGTTTGTCAGTTTAGTGCATGTTACCTGTAGACTGCTCAAACAATACTAATTTGATTTTATAGCTTACAGTCTCAACTGGAAGTTTATAGCTTCCAGTCTCAACTGGAAGCTATAAACACAACCCCTGTCACTGCATTACATGTCACACTGTGTTAAAGCAATATCCAATTGCTGCCACTTCAGAGCTTTGGTGGATGTTAGTGTGGGATTATAGGCTGGTCATGTCCTGCGGATGCTTTATGCTTTACAACATGCTGTAAAAGCCTTTACTTGTTTTTTTCCCTGTTAAAGACTGTAAATGTAACTTAGATATATAAGCAAACTTTTCAAAGAGTACGAATTCCTAAAAAAACTTGTCGTGGGTGGGAATGACAGAGAGGAGACAAATGAGGGAGAGAAAGAGAGTGGGAGAGCAATCGAGGAAGAGATCAGATAAATCTGACAGTGGAGAATTGAAGTTAATTTGTTTCTTTGATGACAGCAGGACACCCAGAATCTGATTTAAAATATTAGCGCAACACTTTCGAATCTGATTTCTCTTCCATCTCTGTCCTCACAATACAGATCTGTTCTTGTCCCTGTCCACATCCATCTATCTCCAAATCTATCTCCCTGTCTATTCAAGTTTCTTCTTTTTTCAATCTCTTCATCCCCTTTCCCTTACAGCCCACACAGATAGATGTCTCTTACCCACCCCTATTTGTGTCTCTGACGTACTTTCCTTCCTCCAATTTTTTTTGCTTTTTACACACTTTATCAGCCTCTCAGCCTCCTTGTTTTTGCATCCATCTCTTTTATGTGCCCTTTTATTTTCAGTTTCTTCAGTCCTCTGCCTTCCTCAGTTCTCTCATTTCTTACATCTCCCTCCCATTCCTTTTTTCCCCTTCCGTGTACCCTTTCCTTTTGCCTCTCTGTGTCTTTTTCTCCTCCTTTTCTCCCTATCTCCCCTTTTTCTACCCTCTCCTCCCTTTTTCTACCCTCTCCTCGCCTCTCTGTCCCTCTTTTCCTTCTCTGAAATGTATTACTGTCATCTAGTGTTTAAAAAATGAACCACAGCAATACTGTCTTTGATCAATGGAACAGGCAAGCTCCCTACGACTCTCTTCTTAACTGATCTCCTCTCCATCAACAATAACAGTAAAGATTCCTTCATGATTACATCAAAAAGATTTTGTAAGGTGTTTTTTATGCTGTGGTCTGTGAAATTCTTATACAAAGAGAAAACACTGCATTGGAAATAATTAACACGTGACTAATGCATGTTCAACAACTTTAATGACTTATTTACATCTCAAACTAACTAACCCCCATAAAAGGCAGGTCTCGCTCCAGTTATCTCCAGTTAAAAAATAAATAGTGATAAAGTATAAAAGACAAAGATAATCATTTTTACATATTGTACCTCGGAGGATATACTCCGTCATTTGCAGCCATTTACTTTAAAGTCATTTTGACAACCATTTACACATCTTAGCTGCTCAGTGTGAAATTTCTCAGTGTGATAGAATAGCATTACGACAGGTCAACAATGGTATAATTAACTCCCTGGATCAAATTTAAGAAAAACTGCAGTGCCATGTTGTTTTAATAACCTTTAATAACCTTTCATATTTGGTAACAATCAGGGATGTATGACAAATGTAATGGACACCTGTAAAATCACATTTTAAAGGAACTTGTGCATGTGATTGTCATTTGCCAGTTGTTGTTTTCTTACAACACCCCTCACATTGTCTTGCTTTAACTTGGTAATGTGACTAATTTAGTCAAATGAGAAATTCCAGCAACTAGCTATAATATGCCTAAAGGAAGCAAGGCAGGAAAGTTAAGAGCACTGAAGCCCCTGTCCTGCTGGATAGAAACAACAGTGGCATTTGTTAAATTCCTGTTGTTCCTGCCATCAGATCATATCTGAAAGTAGACTTATGCAAAGTGCAGTGATATTGTCTATGGATATTAGATGCTTGCAATGCATACAGGCAAAACATCACTTATAAATACAGAGGTTTACATTTCAACTGTTATTTACCAGCTGCATTAGACTTTTTGTCTAAAAAAAATGTGATTGTGTTACAAGGTGACGAATATTCCAGGCAAAGTTCTCGATCATTCTAGTTTGTTATCTGCCCCGGACATGTCACATTGATGTTAAATGGGAATGTTTATGTACATTGAGTGCTGGCCAATTCATCCTGCAAGCAACTGTACATTTTGTGACGCAACACCTCCGGTTTGGGTGAACGGTATTTCCCAACATCTCGCTGGCAAGGAGATAATACGTGTGGAAATGACATGAAAAGAACCTCCAGGATCATTTATGAGAGAGAAATTTCTGTATGAAAGGTTTCGACAAACTGTTCCTTACAGGCTGTGTTTGTATCTGTATCTGACTTGCCTGTTCTTGTTTGAATGAAAACTCTTGCAGCTGTAACCACCGAGAAGTGCTTTGACTGGCGTGTCTCATTGAACTCTGAAAACAGGTCCTGAAATGTAATGATTTTTGTGAAATTTTGATGCTTAGATGGAATGGCTCCGGTGACAGTGATTACAGTTGTTATCTTAAATCAATACAAATACAATACAAAGATTTTGTGTCTCCATACGCCTACTCCACACACTGCCCTTGCAATAGTCTGGCTTTCTATTAGTTATAAGGCAGATCTCATTGTGTGAACTGCAGGCCCAGGTGTTTTACTGTCAGGTATGTGAAGGTTAAAGTTAATGCTTTGTTGGGTGAACTATTAATTTAGGGTGAGCGATTATTGAAGGCATTAGCCCAAGTTTCACTTCACAACATTTTTCAAAGAAGGACTTCTGCTCGAGAAACCAGTGGAGTGCATGTTCGGTGGAGGATGATAGAATATATGGAGTGACTGTTAATCTGACTCAAGCAGGAAGATTATTCCACCACAGGATTTGGGAGCGGGTGTGGTGATGACCAACCTGGTGCAGGGAAATTGGAGCCAAGCACTCAGTCGTGACAGAATGCAGAGCACAGACTTATGTGTGTCACCGTGGCCTGGAGGTATGGAGCTGCAGATCCCCTCACAGCCATGAGTGCCAACACCAGGGATTTTATGAGCAGCCACAGGGAGCCAGAGGAGGTAGTGGAGGACAGAGCTAGCATGAAGGAATTTGGGGGAGGTTTAAGACAAGACAGGCTGCAGTGTTTGGGATGACTTGTGGGGGCTCAAGGAAGTATTTCAGGAGGCAGGCTACAAGGGAACTGGAGAAACTGTTACTTGGAACCCTGCCGCAGAGGATACATCTGGATTGATTTTGTAGATGAAAAACCTGCAGGATGCAGTGGTAGATGTAATAACAAGACTTTTAAGAATTACACAAAACTTTAAGGCAGTCAGAAGAGAAATGTGGTTTGATCCATATATAATTACTTAATTCCATTTTTTAAATCAATAATCTTGTTCTTTTTGTTTGAGCTTAAGTTGGTTGTTTTGTAACTTGTAAGTGAGGGGAAGAAAAACATACACACTGACATAAAATGAGTATTCAGGACAGAAACAGCTGGTATCTGCCAAACTCAGTAATGACTTCATGTAGGTTGGTTACTTTTTCAACACAGTCAGATTCTCAAACCTTATAAATTTAATATGACTAGAAATAGATAGTGTCTGAAGGCAAAACCACAGAACAATACAGGTTCTTCAGTTGGGTTTATGGGTCCATGATTAAATGTTATCTGTATAATACTTTAGTGGTAATGGTGGATGGGCATTCACAGTTATTGGTCAAAAAACACAGTACAAATAATTAGTTAATTCAGTCTATCCAGTGCTTCATTTGCAAGTGTGCTGGTTCACCTGTTAAATTGACCTCTTTCATTAGAATTTAATAGGGTTGAACCATGCAGTTGCCACATTGTATTGGAGGAACAAACACTGTTGGCTCTGAAATGATCATTTTAATTAAATGAACATGGGGTTGGATAATTTCAGAGAAATTAACTGGTCACCATCATGCATAAAGAGAGGCAACTAAAAGCATTTGGGGCACATGGTGCTGTATCTGGCTATACTTCTAGATGTTTGCTTTAATTTTGGTGCAATCAAGCCATTTCAGAGAGTGATGCCGTTTCTGTTTGTGTAATCAGATTTTAAGAATTGTAAGAATCGTGACTACTTTCCACCTGTCGAAGTCATACTTCAAAAAACTAGGGGGCAGCATATCACATATCTTAACACTAGTCATAACTGCTGCTAAGATAGTTAGCTTAGTTTGCTGTGCAGCTAACTTAGTGGTCCTATTAGCTAACTGAGTCCGGAATGAGCACCAGTACCGGAGCTGGGCTCAGCAGCCTCCCAGTGATCATGGCTGGACTGGGTACCGAACACAGCCTAAGAGATGAAAGAGACCAGTTTGACAACAGGGAATACAGTTCAGAGTTGAGCTAAATGAGGTGTGAAACACTGTATGAAGCCACTCTACAAAGTGAATCATCAACTGACTTAGTAAATTCCATTAAAACACTAAAAACAAACAAAAAAAGAAATCTGTTTCCCACTCCCCTACCGAGTTTGTGTCACTCAGCACATTAATTTCTACAGAAAATAATGTATGTCATTTAACAGGTCATGAACTCATTTTAAAAGAGGCTAAATATTTTCCTAAAACAGCTGGGCACTATAGTTTCTGGCAAAGGTTATTCAAACGTGAGTAAATAGTATGTGTTGGGGACTATTTTCAGCTGCTGATTTGTTGTGCTAGTAAGTATTTGCAAGATGGTGTATGTGGGATTGGCTTCAAATAAACTAAAGTGGCCATTAGAGGTGTCAGAGTACAGCAAATTCACAGCATGCTCAGTACAGTTTTCAGTAGAGCAGGGGAAACAAAAAACAAAATAACTTTCCAGGTAAAACAAGCGCACTAGAAATGTTTGAAAAGTAGTAGTCATAAATAGACTATATTATCGGGAATTGTTTGGGTCACAGTCGCCTTCCGAAGTGAACGTCTTGTACTGAACAGTTAAGAGCAAATACACGTACTGTTAAACTCCTGCTGCCCATGCTTTTTTGAATAAAGGAACTTGTCAGGCACTGTCAGTGTTTTTAGACAACATTGGAACTGCTCCATGTCAAGGAAGAATAAGCTATATCAGGCACTGTCTGTGTTTGCTCCTTTCATTAGATTTGTTGTCAATACGTAAAAAAAATGAGAATATTACCAGATTTATTCTTTAATATTGAGTCGCACCGTCAGTAGTTTTAGGGTTTAAAGATTTCATTATACTGCACAACCTTGGAACAACACTGAACTAACACTACATACAAGCCTCTGAAATCCCTTCCGCATATCACCAAAGTCCTGCAGTAATACGAATCTTGATCTCACAGTTGAGGAATGAAGTACACTGCTGGGACAATCCGCAGCAGTGATTGCCTTCTTGTCTGTAGGTTGTTGGGTAGATTGATAGAACAAGTGAGCATTTTACGCCGTAGAGTGCTATTCTCAACACTTTTTATTTCACTGCATTAGCATCTGATATTTGATCTAATGTGCATTTTTATTATTCTATGGTATTCATTTGACTTTATTTGCTGTTGGAGCTTTTATTTCTCTTGCCTTTAGTTTCAGTTCAGAACACACACACAATCTTTATCACTGTCTCTTCCCAAAAATGCACACAATCTTTCACGCCCACACACATCCGCAACCAGGCACGTACATAAACCAGCTCAACTGTGCTGGTAGCATACAATAACCTACTGTTGTCAACGTGAGAACCTAAAATAGAAATACCCTGCTTTCCATGGAGATACACCCATGGACACATTAGCCCACACACGCACCGTCACCAACATGAGGATGCTCGCACAAACACACAGACCCAAACACTCTTAAGGATAGAAGGCACACAAACAAACACTGACACAGACCTCTCAGATGTGAGCTGATGCCTACCTACACACGGACACACATTTGTGCACACATAGAGATGAAGTGTATGCAGTTGGATTTACTCATATGTGGGATCAGAATTACAAACACACAACACAAGCGCAAAGCTCTGAGCTTGGATGAGATAAACATATATTGAGATTCTGGCTGATAAAGCTGAAGATAACAGTGGAAAATGGACCAGCTCCCTTGGCATACAAATACCCACATGCGCGGACACACACACACACACACACACACACACATACACGTAAGTACAGTGGATAATGACATGTGGAGCACAGATTTCGGCTGAGCATCTGAAGTAAAACAATGTAGTAAACTGCCTTACGTACTGCAGAGCCACTCCACCGAGAACTTTACCAGCATGCTCTGTATTTTATATTTCCATGTTAGTGGCCTTCCTTTGAGTGTGCATCATCAAAGCCACTGTCACTCATAACCCAGAATACTGAAGCCACATTCAACATGCATTTGACCAAGTGGCAACCTCCAGGGCTTAAAAATGCCCCAAACTGCAGTTCTTTGAATGGCCCCTTGAGGCTGACAATTCCCACAGCCTGGTACTAAAGTTTACAGTACACAGTTTTAGTCTTTATAGCGAATTTCATGACAAGTGTAAAGGGGGATGAATTTTTATATAACTCACCAGTTAAATTATATGAAGTCTTAACGTAATGCTACATTAGGGGTGTGGCCCATTCCTCAGACCTAATATAATTCTATTTGTTGAACAGAGGTTTCAACTTTCAGTTCATTAAAAGGGGTTGCTGCAGTGTTTACTCTGAAGATACAACATGGCAAACAGTGCTGATGAAGCGGTGTCATTTTACAGTTTGATTTCTTTGTTTGGTCTCCTTATGGAACCTGAGAAGAAGAATTAATACCTAGGGACAAGCATATCTATATTCACAAGGTTTTATACTTCAGGGTCCTATGTTCCCCAGCTCAAAATCCTCTTGATATGACAAAAGGAGACCTTTCAAAGGGTTTATGTTCTCAACAATGTTTTTTCTGTAGGTCAAATGTTCAATGTATATTTCCCTGGGTTATATTTCCCACCCACAGCTTTCACAGCTCACTGATGCATAGTGGCAAGTGGCAAGTGTGGAAATACAAACTAAACATGAAAAAATGAAAGCATAGCCACCTATATAGTTACACATTCACAATTTCCATATAGCTTTAAAGAACATTTGTGGTAGATGGTGTTGTTTTGTGCTGATACTGGTGTGTTGTGAGCCACTAGTTGCATTTTTTCAATGAGCAGGGGAAGTACATTTATGGCCCATTGTCCCATGGGCCTTCCACACGCCAGCACAGATGAGTAAAAGCCCTGAAGGAAGGGTTTCAAGGGGTTGATACTGGCATCATTTCAGTAAGGAGAGAGGATAGAGATGTGAGGCTGATGCTGGTACAAAGTCTTGAGGTTGACGGTGGATGGTGGTAAACAAAGCTCTAGACAGTTTCTGGAAGCACCACCTGCACAGACCGACTTCCATGCAAATTGCAAATGATTGGCAAGGACTTGCCCTAGCAACAAAAAATTAATAATTTCTTTCCATGTTGTGGGTTTCAGGTTCAGTGGTGCCACAAGATGGGTAGCACTTTGGTCCAGTGGATAGCACTATGGCCTCACGGCAAGAAGGTCATGGTTTCAAACCCCGCTTGTCCCAGGCTTTCAGTGTGACGTTTGCATGTTCTCCCCATGTATAAAGATCTGGTGTTGGTGCACAGTGGCTGCCCACTGCTCCCTTGAGGGATGGGTTTGATGCAGAGAATGAATTTTGCTATGTGTATGTGACAATAAAGTATCTTCTTAAAGATGCTTTTCCTGTAATGACCTCAAGGAGTTGGCTTCTACTGTAAGTGGATCAAAGTCAACTGGAAAACCCCTACTTCCCTCTGAAAATAACATACAACAACAAACATTCCCCAACAGGTTTAGATATAAATGTCTAATCTTACCTCTTCCTGCCACACAAGAAAACATGTGCTTTGTCTAATTGGTCAAACTCAATAGTGGTTATTCCTGAATTCCTGTATTCCTGGGGGGGGTGTCTCTTTTGTTAAGTCACTCATTGAGATGTGTATGTCTCTGGAACAAAGAGTCTGCTAAACAATTCAATAAATGTGCCTCAACAAAGTGATCACACAGGAAACGTGTTCATATTATCAAGAGTATGTTGAGCAGTTAAGATCAGAGAGGCGAGAAAATGTGAGCATAGTCTCGCTTTGATCACATCTCTTGATGAGAGTTGTGATTATTTTCCAGTATTTTCTTTCCACCCAAATGTTCAATTTGGGTTGCGATAAAATGGATCTTGTTGATGATGTTTATGCCTTTGTGTTGCATCACGGTCTAGGCTGGGACTTTCAGAGCACAGTCAGACCTCAATGGAATCATTACATGATTTATGAGTTACCGAAGAAAAGATTCAAAGCTCTGGGAGATTTTATGCTGCCAAAGCTTCTCCTGGCCCCTGCAGTCTAAATAATACAACACGGGCTTCAGGCTACTAGTGGTTTAGCCTAAAACAAGACTATAAAGATCATTTTTTTCATCATGTTTAACAGATTTGTTCCTCTCTTTTATAGTAATATTATTAAGTCGGTTTTATATTTCATTGCACAGAAAATCATTACGACTGGTAAATGTTTAATATTGAATGTTAAATTTTAGAAACCACCAACAACTGTGACTTTCCGGTGCTCTTTATCATTCATCAGACTGATACCCATGCCATGTAGTCATTTGCTTGTATGTGTGTGTGGTCAAACCAGTTCACAACCTTTGACACCAGTCATTCCTTTTCATTTTTCCACCTACATGTGCGCACTCGCCCTCTGCCGCCTGGCCGTCTGATATAAACGGCTCTGGGATTTTTCCAGCAGGCTCCTGGATGTTTACGGAGGACACTTGTGAAATTGTGTAATGGTTCAAATGTGAATGTGTGGTGAGGAGGTTATATAAGTGCATCTCTCCCGTCTGATTCATGCGTTCTCAGATCTGCATGAGTGTGTTTGTGTGTTTGCTCAGGAAGGGGTGGTACTCTTAAAATTGTGGAGTTGAGGCACCTTTCTATGGCCCCCAGCGTTTAAACACATATCACCAACATTCAAAGTCTTGGAGAGACACTAGGAAGGCCAAGCGTGTGGGTAGAATATAAGATTGAAAAGTGTACACCCACAGAGACACATGCATATGAACACCTGCAAAGCTGCCTGAGCAATTTCAGTTTCACTAAGAAGGTCAGAACACAGACGTGTGTGTTGTAGCAATGATTCAGCTCCCCGATGTGGGGAAACACATTTGCCTTTTAAAACCTTTATGTGGGGGAGCTAATTGCAAATCCAAACCTGGGCTCTCAGGCTGCTCTCAGTCCAGTCATGTTTGTTGAGGCAGTCATTTACTCTTCCATGTTTTGTTTTTAAATAACTTCACATCTAAACTACTAAACATCTAAACTACTTATCTCGATGAGAAAATAATAAAGAGGATTCAGTGTCTTTTCTCATCTGAAGTTGGATACTAAAGTGAAAGAGATTATTTGCTGGGTGTTGATTAGCTTGACTCCTGTTACCTAGTTTGGCTGTCTTTGGCCCAGCTGGCTAAAGGGACTATTCCAAAGTGATATTTGTATTGTGTCATGACAGTATTTGGGATTCATAAATGAGCCAAATGTGTTTTTGTCCAAGGAGGATTCTGACCAGGCAGTTCATTGATCCCATTGGAAACCCCTTCCTACAGTGTATAAGAGTAGGCTTCTTGTCTACGTTGACTGGTAAAGGTCAAGAATATTTGTATCCACACTAGCAGCATGGCTCTAGGGAGGGCAATGTCAGTCTGTCATTTGGTTGGTTAGTCCACCACTTTGGTCCAGACTGGAATAAAAGTATTAGATGGATTGCCATGACATTTTGTTCAGACATTTATGCCCCCCTTGGGATGAATTGCCAGAACTTTGCTGATCATCTCTGACTTTTACTCTAGTGCCACCATCAGGTCACATTATTTCTTCACTACTAGACTTTGGCTAATGACTAAATACCTAAATCACATGTTTTATGACTATAAGTGCGTTCGAGATGACTGCGGCTGACTTTTGCCAACTTGATGGTCTAATATGAGCTGCAGGTGACTGCAGGGGCGGGGAATAAAAACAGCAGCGTCAATTCGGACACATTCTACTGGCATTAGCTTGCTGTGAGCTGTGATCAATGACTGATCTTGCGGCATTTGCCGTTAAGTCAGGGCTGCGCAGTGCTGCATGAAGTCAAACACACCTCATGCTAACACACTAAACTAAGACAGTGAATATAGTTATAAATACACCTGTTAAACATCAGTAGGTTAGCCTTCTCATTGTGAGCATATTAGTTAGCATTTAGGTCTTGTTTTGTATTGCATATTAACAGGACTAAAATATTTAGGTGTCTTGGTTTGAAACAATTTCTATTGTGTATATTTTGTTCTGTGCGCGTATCATTGTTTGTCTTTTGGCTTGAATATATTAGGATAAACAGGGCCTAACATGACAATAGAAAATATTAGTTGTTGGTTAGTTTCTTTTTCACATGTCAAACCACAGAGTGGGACAAAAGCCTCCATGTTTTGGTATTGTTTCAGAATCCAAGCTTTTTTATATGAAACTGTTGTGATGCAGCTTTGTAAATCTCAACTGGCAGCTGTTGGTTTACAGTGATAGATTACATTTTCCAATTGGATTAGAAGTCGGGTTGTTGCCTAATGATGTTTGAAATTATATGGGAGTGAATGAGCTTATGACATACAGCAAAACTGATTTACAAAAATATCATACAGTAAATTGTGTCTCTCTGCTTGAATGACACTGGTCCTACCAGCTAGCTTGGGCAAGACATTAACCATTATTGTTTCAGTGGTTGTTCCCTGGCTGCTCACTGACTCTGTGTGTATGTGTATATGTGTGTGTGTGTGTGTGTGTGTGTGTGTGTGTGTGTGTGTGTGTGTGTGTGTGTGTGAGAGAGAGAGAGAGAGAGAGAG
>JAPMOB010233171.1:0-11564 GCA_029875015.1 Lepomis gibbosus
AAATTTAAAATTAAATGGTTATCATTTATCCAATCCACCACAGCATTTAACTCTGCTTGTAGGAAATTATTAAGCTCTTGCTCTATATGTATATTATTAACAGGAAATGGTGTAATTCTATGAAAAGGTAAAAGGCTCTGTGGCAATCTACCTGCTCTCTAGTCTGATGTGATAACCAACAGTCTGGCCCACACTCTCTCCTCTCTCAGCTGCCACTCTCTCAGCCACAGCGATGGCAGCCAGGCGTCTGGGCTGAGTGCAGAAGATCCTGCAGGGCTCTCCAGTCCTGCTGCCCTCATCCAGCAGGAACTGGGGGATCTGGACAATACACAGTGACACTGCATTACCTTTACAGATCTCTCTGTAGTCTCCATATTTAACACATGTGCTACAGTATACTTCCATCCAAAAATGTTAACATTTTGTAAACCCAATCCCTGCACATTTCAAAGATCTTGCAAATATTTTGTGTCACAACATTTGTAAAGAAAATGGTCGAATCACGGAAATACCACCAAATGTAACTAAATAGATCTTCAGTAGGGGTATCCTGAAAACTTAATGAGTAAACGGTTCTCTATGAAAAGTCAGAGGATCACTTAAGATCTTCATCCTGAGGGGAACATGAATGTGTGAACCAAATTTCAGGGCAATCTAAAGGTTGATATTTCATAAAGAAATTCAAATGTCAACCAGATGGTGGTGGTAGAGGGAAAGTCAGAGGACCTTACGATATTTCTGTCAGGACCAAAGTGTAGGACAGCCTTTTTGTTAGACAGACCCACCTGTGTAGTTTTTCCGGAGCCGGTCTCTCCCACCACCAGCACCACCTTGTTTTCTCTGATGAGCTGGATGATCTCCTCCTGGCGTTCATGCACAGGCAGAGAGCGTCGAAAACTGTCCAGCTCTGATGGACTCCTCCTACGAGGCACCATGGGTATGCCGTTGTTTAAGCGCCCGCTTGCCCTGTTCCTGTCACAACTGTTGTCTGAGGGGAGAGTTGAAGAATATTACGAGACCCTGTACAGCGCACCTGTTGACTTGACTCTCTGAAATACAGAGGCATGGTTGCAGGGTATGAAAGTTTGGGTTAGTTGGTGGCCTGACATTACTGTATATAGCAGAATATGTACATTTCACCACTACTGAACACTTTGTAGATAATGAAGAGGTTTTTCTGACACTGTGTATGAACTGTCTGGCCCAGGTCATCTGTATGCCATGCAACTTTCTTCTGTTAAACCAAATAATTACTGTTAAGTTAGCTTAATACTGTCTAATTAGGTCACACTCTCCTGGCGTGTGTGAAATATCACACAGTCAGGGTAGCCCTTAGTTCATATGGTGAGCGGTGACGTGATGATGAACACAAACGAGAATTCAGAGCTGGAAGAGTGTGCAAATTCATTTAGATCTATCATTTGAAAGTGTTGATGATCAAACAACCACTTGAACAGGCCTTCATATAAGCACTGTTATATGAGTTTTACCATGTTTCCTCACATAGAGTTGGCTTAATCACCTGGCACACCACATCAGTGTAACAGTGCACAGTACTAGTTTGAAGACATACACAGACACTCACCAGGCTCTGCAGCCATAGACATGCCAATTTTGTTGTTGGATTGCAAGTCTATGCGTTCCTTATTGCTGACGGGGAACCTCTGAAGCAGGCTGCGGATTAAATATAGGGAATTGTGGGACAGCGTGAGGGGCATGGTAGGACGAGGTTTGTCTGAACCATCCTTCTTCTTGATGGTGAGGAAGCGATTTGGTCCTTTCCTGAAAAAGAAGGAGAGGAATTTCTTACATTAACATATTTGTAACAACTGGGCTTGTGTTTACTGAGTGCAGCCGTTGCGGTAGATGGTCCAAAAATCTGGTGGTGCTGCTTTTACATTTGGTCTAGGGCAGCACGATTTGGAGAAAAAGTCATATTGTTCTTATTGTGAACAATATTGAAATTTTGATTTTAATGGAACAAATGGTACTATGAGTCTACTTACTTGATTACCAAGGAAAATGCACACAATGGTGACATTTTGTAATCTGTAATTCTCAACTTGAACAAAATGAAACAATATTTATAACAATAACTAGTAAAACAGATGTAAAACAGAACAAGGGGAGCATGTTGCTCTACGGAGGCTAGAAGCAAATATTGGCACACTGGCATCGGCTCAACGTCTCATCTGTCTACTACAGAGTCTCCATCCACAACTGTACATGGGTGTATTAAATAAAGAGTATAATGTTTAGTTAATAGTACACTGTTACTATAACAATAATATATTAAATACTACATTCATTAAAATTTCATATAATAGTACACTTTTTTACCAGAAGCTGAATATTATATCCAGTTACAGCTGTTTCATTTCTGTGGGTTGTTTTTATTCATTAAATCCTACATTGGTCTCTAATTTGTTTTGGCTAAGTACTAACTTGTCAATAATCATATTGTTCAACATCCAGGCTGTGATTGGTTGGTTGACGAAAAGTGATTGACAAGCACATCGGCTCAGTGAAAAGTTGAACACATTGAACAACTAAAGGCACCAATACAGCTAATGTTGTATCCGGGAGTTTTCTTTGGCTACGTTTAACCTGCTCAACATTCTATCCTTTCGTGAGTGTTTGTTTAAAACTTCGTAAAATGTTCATGTCATTGTCAGTCTTAGTTATACTCTGAGCAAGATTACTTGGAGTGAGATACTCAGATACCGGATGAACACAGGTCCTGCCAGAGGAACTTACCCTTTGCTCTTAGAAATGTAACCAAGGGACTGTGCCATTCGATGAATAAAAGCCCTCTCGGTACTACTCAAGGAGGAAGGAAATTCCATCTCTGTTCAGGTAGAGAAAGGGTAAATATTAAGACCACCTTCCTGCTCACACTGGTGTGATATAACAATATGTATAATTTTACAAAAGTGTCCAAACTTAAGTGCTGTGCTTTTATTTTGATATTCTGATATAAAACAATAAATACAGCAGATACCTTTCTGGTCACTGTAGCGAAACCTCTCCAGAGAGAGGTTCATTGCTATTTTAACTTCTTCATCGATGTGAATTTCTTTGAGGCCATTAGAGATGGAACCACGGGACGGTGTGTGCTGTCTCCTGGATGGTTTCCGTGAAGTTGGCACGGCATTCGACATATTGCACTGCAACACAACAACAGTTTGTCGTAACACAGAGACAGCAGAAATTTTTGTGTTAACCAAGTGAGGGCAAAACACACAGAGGTGGTCATTTCCCTAAGCTCATCTGTTTCACGATGAATTCCACATCTCCTGAACTAAAATTAATTGAAGCCTTGAATACTTTTGTCCGGTCTTGAAATGGATCTGAACACGTGTCTGTTTTATATTGTGATATTAATGTCTCACACTGTACATTTAGAAAAACATCTAGGCAACAAATAAACTGTCTATAATTAAAACAGAAGAAGATCTGCTTTTGCATATTGCAGCAAATTAAAAACCTAATACGGAACTGTAATTTGCCATAATTCAGTTCTCATTATTGATTTACAACATGTCCACATTGGCCTAATACACGCTGATATGTTTAAGGGAGAGCTGTCATGGTTCAAACATATGGCAAAATCTCTGACTGTTGACAAATGTAACTTATGTTGTGTATGTGTAATTGAGATGGAGGCTTGTTTTATAAAATGGGAAAACCACCAATTATCCACACAAAGGTAAGTTAAGCCTGTTAGCTTCAAACATGGGGTAGCAATTAATTAGCCATGTGAATAAAATTTCACAATAACATTTTGGCCTCATGCTACAGCACAACGTTGTTAAGAGATTCCGTAGTTTAGAGCTAGTAAGTTAATGTGACACGACTGTCACTTGTTAAATCACAACACGTACTGTGCTAACCATGTCTGCTATAACTACTGACTGAAGTTACATCTCTCCTTAACCACATACACTCACGTAACTTATCTGTGCACTGTGTAATTCTTACCAGAATGTATGGACTATTAAGGCTCAAACTCAAGAGGTGCAACAAGGACAAGCACAAGGGTGCTGCGTTTTTATCCTTCGGCTGCTGGCTGAGGTGTACACTTGAGACTTGGACTTGACGGGGAAAAAACAGTTAGCATTGACTGAATTTCTGCATTACGTGTCCGGCTAACGTGTTACTATACAATAAACTAGCAAGTCATAGTAGCGTTAGGTTTCTACGTACTTGGGTTAAATCGGCGAAACGGAGAACCTCTGTTGTGGTGGAACCTCAGCTAAGTTTCTTTCAAGAAGCCTCGCCACAAGGGGCTCCTGTGTTTCATTTCACCGGTATCGAAACACAGAACTAGCTTAACTTTGCTAAGTTAACATTAGCTGCGAGACACGGCGTGTAAACAACACTGTAGTTAGCTATACGTCCAGGCTTGTCATAAAAGACTTAACGCAGATAATGTGCCTTGATAAATGAAGACAGTCGACCGTACTCTCAAACGGACAGCACCCTGTCAGACAGTGGGACGGACTCCATTGAAATGTTTTGCCCACGGCTTTCAAATCGTATTTTGCCTGTGCCGCCAACAACGACTGTATATCCGGTGGAACTCCTTCAGAATAAAAGTCGTTACTACAAATCTCACGTGGACCTGGAAGCTTCGTTTACTCACAAAACAATGATGGGCGACACAGACCTGTTAAGACATTTCACTAAAGTAGCACTTTTTCTGTCTTTAGTGTAATGTTGGAAATACATTGAACCTAGTAAATTAAGCATATAATCGATGTACAATTAGCCTCTGAATATCAGCCGTTATCCAGGAGAAACTTTGAAATGTTTGATCTTGTGCATATTTTTTACTCATGTTAATAATACAACAAGTCAACAACTGAGAGTGAAAAACAGACTTTATTAATATTCACATTTTAAGTCAAAACACCATTGAAGCCAAAGGTCAACTTGAGATCACCATATGTACAATCAATAACAAAGACCCCCCAGTGAAAACCATCACAAAAGATCTCATAACCAGATTTAGATCTAAAATGTATGAATGTACGATACTCCTTGAGAAAATATATTTTTAGACTGTGGTTAACTTTAAAGACTTCTAAAAAAGTTACTGATTTTATGAAAATTGCCTTTGCTTATGTTTTCAGCTCTAGTGGCTTGAAATCCCTCAATGTGGCCCTTCAGGGGAGTCATGCAATGTTTTTGAGAATAACTTATGTTCACAGTTGGTCTATTGCAGTGGTCCTCCATCGTGGCCCATAGCCAAAGATTCTGCAAGTTTTTGTGGCAACCCAACACTATAGCAGCTAACTACTGGATCACGGAGAATGTGATTGAGAACTTCTGGTCTAAGAAATCTCAACCGGAAATTGAGCCTGTAAACCGTACAAACTGCAGAACAGAACAGCCTTGGATTAGAAGACTGCTGAAAAAATAGACATACAAACTTAAGTGGGATGTGGGTCTATTTAAGGCAAATAACAACAACAATGTATGGTGGTCTGTGGCTGAAAACAAACTTAAATGTAATTTTCCTTTTGCGCGTCCATGGTGTGTGACTCAATTAAAATGTTAAAATCCAATTTTCACATATATAATGGAAAATACCAAACTACAAAACAAAACATAATTGAATTGGACTTGGGTTTGTGGCCTTTTTTCAGTTGACTCAATAAAGTTTTCAATAAAGAGGCATCAAGAATCTTGCCAATATGGGCATTTTCATCTTCATTTGACACAAGCTAAGAACAGGATATTTCACAGTCAACCACTTTGATTCATTCCATTATTATTATTATAAAGTGAAATGCGGTGCAGTACACTGAAAACTATCTGTCAATGGCATCCTCATTTTAATTTTCAAACATCAATTGGATTTAAATATTTCATTTGAATACTGGCAGCCATTTACTTCCATATAACAGAGTAACATGAATTTAATGACATTCAACTTGCAAAGACCACTTGTTCTTCCTTTCCTAAGTCAATATTTCATATCTACATTCCTGGATAAAAACCTAAGTGATGTTGATAATAAATCCAACAACACTGTAAATACATGAAGCCAATAATAGTGTTAATACCTTTCAGCATTCAAAACATTTTTGGTGCTTAGCTGGTAGAATGGAGGAAATGACTGATGTCTGAATTGTTACCTCTTAAAAAATCAACATATAACATGGTAAATGTAACATTGGCCAAATTCACTATATCACAGCTGAATTTATAACATTTCAAGGTCACCTCAAATGTGCTTAAAATCCATTATATTCCCAAAAAAGGATGTTTTGCCTTTAAAAGTCTAAGAGTTAACCTGAGCAGTCCTCTCCTAATGGTCTGTGAATTGTCTCCTGCAGAGAAAATGATGAATTTAGGTATTCAACGATGAAGAACTAAAACTAAAGATAGGATTCCGCCACAGACAGATTGAAGACAGTGCTGTTATGTTACCGCCCATTTTATAAGGTCTAAAAATTTGGGCAACAAAGGCAAAGAATTCCAGTGAAACTTACTTGATATGTTCAATGAGAAATGGGTAACTCCATGACAAGCAAGGTAAGAAAAAAAATGTTCAGTAACATCCTTGCCTGGGCTATAAGGTAAAAAGGCCATAGTTTGATGTTGTTATAGGAGAGGCACAGCGCTTCAACAGTCATGTCAGTAGTCAAAACATTTCATGATGGCGTCCCTGTCAAATTTGAAATTGAGGAAAGCCTTGGAGGACAGCAGGTGCTCACAGACTCTGCTGTGGACTGTCTGGTGACCGTTGGAAGTGCATGGAGCCACATCTGTGAAAAGAAAAGCTAATTTACACATGTCATTTGTGGAGGATGTTCTCTTTGCTTTTAATCTTAGAGAGGTTTGAACCTATGATAAAAGGAATATGTTAATTCCTCATTTGTTTTGCTGTTGTCCCAGTGTTCAATGAAATGTGCTCTTTCTGGACCCACAACCAGCGCTCCTCACTTAGCACCTGAGACAAGCTATTCATTTCAGAGCCCCCTTGGGGTCAAAGCTGGATTACCAACTGGGCAAAGCATCCAACTCCTAGTCCAGGGGTCGGCAAATAAGTATGGCATCAGGCAAAAATTTTCCAAGCCGTTATATTGCGGGCCAGAACAAAGTCAAACCGTATAAAATCATGTGCACGTTTAGCTCAGCCGGTAGGGTGCGGGAGTCCCGATGGGTAGATTGTGAGATCGATTGCATCTTATGGCGCATATTTGTTTCTCCCTTGTTAAACAAATTAAATGCCCGCAAAATAGCATGTGCTGTAGTGTGTGCGCGTTCCGGCGTTTGATCCGCATTCATAAACCTATGGACACTTATTTTCATTTCTCTGAGAAAATTCAGGGGAATCCAATCACCTGTTTACTGACAGCTTTTTCAGAGGTGTGTTAAGCAAGCCAGAGACTCTTTCAGATTGTGCTTCAGAACTCTTTAAAGTAAAAAGCTCTTAATAAACTTGCATTGCTGCAAAAGATTTTCTTGCGCTTTTATTTTAGAGACACAATCTCCTAAGAGGAAGTGGTTATGTGAGTAACTGTTGCTTTCATGACTGAGATCTGTTTCAGCACCAGCCAATATCAATTTATTTATTTTTCTGCTATAAAAGCAATCTGGCTGCGGGTCAGATCAATTTAACAAACTGAGTAACATGTATTAGAGGTAGGGCACGTTAGTAAGTTAGTGTCAGTTAGTGTTTAGTGGAGAAATAGTTTCTGGGGCCTTGGGAACAATGGGTTGGGAAAAATTCTTCAAGAAATCAACAACTACTTTTCAACTCAATATAACCAGATACCATAAGCTCATATAACTGTGTACTGTACTTAGTTTTCGTTTTCCTATTTAATGCCAAACGATGCCCCAAGGTGAAAATCAGGTGTTGACTGTCCCTTTCATCTGTAATAATAAACAACCGTCTCTGGCAGCAGATCATATCAGCGGCCACTATTTAAAGATAATTCCAAGACTAACTTGATGACCGAATAAAATGAAACTTATCTGTCTGTTATTTAATTAAAGTGCTCTCTGCAAGCGGTGTCTGTACTAAGATCATTACTTTGTAAAATCATTGTATGCATGCAAGTGGATTTAGTGTTTCTGTATGTCTAACAAATCCTGATCAGTAATCAGTGGATCTCTGCGGCAGCAGTGGCGAGGAGCGCTCGCAGGGGAAAAGTGGAGCTGCTTGTGCAGGGAACATGCTGCTCACCTCTGCAACAGCAAGACGAGGTACGCTCATAGGACGGGGCTTATAGCCTCCGATGTGGAAGTGAATTGTGTAAACAGAATAATCGTCATCATGCAGGTTTGTTATAAATGATGTTAGAAACGAATGTGTTGAAACAAAGTTGTAGGACTTAAATGTTTTATGTTAAGTTCTAAAGAAGCGCTGAATATCTAGCAGTATCTCCACCACTGTTGTTTTGTTTCAGAGTTATTAATGCTGTAGGCCAGGGGTCAGCACATTAGTTTGATCATTTAAAAACAATTGTTTGGTTTCTGTTTAGCTCCACTCAGGCCTTTGGAGGGTTGTGTGTTCGGTCCCCCCTTACACAGATTTTTTTTTTCCCTCTTCAACAAATTAACAATGAAGAGACTGTTTCATATGCTCACAATAAAGCATGTGCTGGAGCAAGTGACTGATCCACATCCATCAACCTATGGATGCTTATTTTCAGAGGAAAATTCCTGCGGTTCTCTTTCAGGGGAATCCAATTTCACCTTTCCTGAAACTTGTGGTGTGTCAAGAACGCCAGAGACTCAATTGAATGTCTTTCAGAACTTTTCAAAGTAAAAGCTCTCAATTCAACTTGAAATAAAGCGTTGCAGCAAAAAAAAAAAGTTTTTTATTTTGTGGGCACAATCTCTTAGAGCTGAACAAATTGGCTAAAAATGTTATCACAATAAATAATTTAATATCTTTCAATATCGATAATCATCACGATAATTACTTATTGAATATTTATTAAACATTTATTATATTGTTATTGAAAAAAATTAGATCACAATAATTATTGTTATTGTTTTATTGTCCAGCCCTACAAATCTCTTATAAGGAAGTGATTATGTGAGTAACTGTTGCTGTCATGAGATATATATTTTCAGCACTAGCCGCAATCAAAGTATTAATATAATTGGCCAGCGGGCAGCCTCTTGGCGACCACTGCAGGGATGTCACTCTGTAAATGTTGTGGTAAGCTTACATGTCAGTCTCATGTTTAAAAAGTAATTGTTCTGTAAACTCAGGACTCAGTAACACATCACTCACTTTTTAAGGTTTTCTACTTTCTAAGTGTGAATTCAGAGATATCACATAAGCAAATACGGTGCGGCTATGAAATTAGCTAGTTATCAAGTTATCTTAGCAGAGTGTGTGTGGTTTTAAAGTTAGACATGGTAACTGTAAAAACCATACCTTTCTCAAAACTGTCTTGCAGTCTTCTGGGTTGAAGTCTTTTATCTTCTTTCTGTAGACAGAGTATAAGAGTGGTACTGAGGGTTGAACTGTTTTATAAAAAATGCCAGAATCCATTCTGATTTAAAAACTTACTAAAAACAGTAATCTAAAACAAATATGGCTTTGTACTTACTAATATGTTTTTCACCTGTTGGCTGCTGGCTCCATTGTCATTGGCTCCTTTCTTCACATAAGGCGAGTCCTGACATTTTTTCCCATTGCCTTTCAAATTTGGGTTCTGCAGAGAAAAGAACAGAAGTAAGAGGTAAACTCTGTCTTTAGCCCCTGATACATTATTTATATCCCATTATAGAGGCTGTACCATCCTATATAGCACTATAATCTTTCTGTTTTCTGGATACATCCAAAGATTTTGACCAAATTATGATAAATTGTTTGTTAAACTGCAAATATTATCCAAGATCATCTGCCCAGAGTCCCTTAAAAAAGAGTTTTGTGAGTTGTTGAGTTAGAGAAAACTACACTGAACAAAATTATAAAACGCAACACTTTTGTTTTTGCCTCCCTTCATCATAAGCTGAACTTAAATATCTGAGACTTTGTATGTACTCTCTATGACTCTATGTACAAAAAAGGCCTATTTATCTTAAATATTGTTCACAAATCTGTCAAAATCTGTGTTAGTGAGCACTTCCCCTTTGCAGAGATAATCCATCCACCTCACAGGTGTGGCATATCAAGATGCTGATCAGACAGCATGGGTATTGCACAGGTGTGCCTTAGGCTGGCCACAATAAAAGGCCACTCCAAAATGTGGCTACACAGAGAAAGTCTTAGATCTTTGAGTTTAGCTCATGTCGAATGGGGGCAAAAACAAAAGTGTTGCGTTTATAATTTGGTTCAGTGTATATAAGCTTTGTGAAACGCTGTCTATTCCAAAATTGTTATTTTTGGTCCTCTCTTGTAAATTCGGAAAATGTAATGCATGAAGTTATTCCTTTCTTTGTATAGATATAGTGTCAGTTTTTCCTGTTGTGTTGCAGTACCAGCATGTAAGCTGCTCCGTCACTATACAGCTGATCAGCTGTTCAGACCAGAGCTCGCACAGCGCTGCACAGACACATTTCTTTCTGTATACCTGGTTGGTCCATGACAGGACTGGATTTCAACAGAACTTTCTATTGCTCTAGCAGAAAGAAACAAAAGAAGCTGATAGCTAAATAAGAGCCAATGTGTAATTTTGTGATTTGTAATCTGAATAGTCGATTATTCGTTGGTCGCAGCCCGAACTACAATGGTTATATGTTGTTAGTCATTAAAATTATATGGCATTTGATGGTACAGGTCCACCAGTCCTGTGAGAAAAAATGTGACGCCACCGATTATGTTAGCTGCTGTGAACACTGAATAGAAGCAGAAAGGCTCAGCTCTGCTCACTGACTTTGATTGATAGGTTCCAACACAGGGCCATGATAAGTATTTATCTGGTCTGGACAGACTTCATTGTGAAGGCCATGTCTAAATTAGCTAGTATTAGCTGCAGGTTTTTATTTTATTTGAATAGTGCTTCTGGCAGCTTCAACTAGGAAGAATTCCGCCATTGTTTTCCTGTCTAGCAAACATGCATCTATTTACTCTTGGTAGCAGCAACTACAACTGTAACATTATAATTAACTATAGTAGAGTAATCTTGTTTTTTTCTAACCTGGTTCAGCTCATACTGGTTCAGCTGGCCCAGAGCCTTCTGCTGCTTGTGCTTTGACCAGCTGTCTCCTGGAAATGCATCAGTACCTGTGAGGCGGCGGGATTTTGACCTAAGAGATGGAAGAAGAAAAAAAGTGGATTTTTTTCTACTGTACAAGGTGGGTGATCAACACATTCAGGAAAAAAATCATTAATACCCAGCTGTTTTTCTTATAAATGACAAATTAGCAACAGTGCTTATTATGTGCAGTGTTTGTCCAAATAATGATTGTCGTGGAAATTATATTCCTGGTGAGGGGTTGAGCAAAAGAATTGAGTTACAACCAACTGTTGTCTTTGAAGAATTTATTTACCAAAAGAGAATAACAGAGAAGTACTAAAACACATATACAGCTGGTCCAGAGACCTGCCGCCTAGGGCGGCATCGGGCGTCTGGCCCCGAGCAAAG
>JAPMOB010233172.1:0-12522 GCA_029875015.1 Lepomis gibbosus
ACATATTTTAAATGCCTTCGGCAGAATTCAAATGAGCCATTTTAATCTAGATTAATCTAGATTAATTTCAAAATTAATCTGGCCTGTCTCAGACCAAAGACAGGACGCTGGGGCAGAATAATTAGTTGTTTGGTGTGTTGTACTGTTCAGCACACTAAGGAATAAGGAAGGGAAATGTGTGCAAATGTTATTTCTTTTGTTGTGTACATCATGTGAAAAGGTTTTTGACCTGAAAATAGGATGTTTGGGGAATTGGTTGAAAAGTTGTGGATTTGTGTTTAGAGTTTTGAGAAAAAGAGGTATGATTTCAAGAAATGTGTTTAAGCTATTGAGAAAAACGGTAACATTTATTCAATAAAGTCAATAAAGGACATTTAGTTTTGACCTGACTTATTTTCTCCGTGAGAAAGTTGCGTGGCGCTGTGGAGAGCCACCAAATGCAGTGCATAGATCACGAGTAAAATTCATGGAGCAACCGGGCATGGTGCGGACGGTGGCTAGATAAAGCACGATCTGCTGGCATTTCCTCACGTCTGGGTCATTCCGGCATACTGTAGCTGTTTCTGCTGGGGTTTCCCAAAGCAGTTATTCCAGGTGCGCTGTCCCGAGTACTTAGTGCAATCTCAGTCAGGATGGGCAGGTACATACAATTTCCAGATAGTTAGGACGCACTGAACGAAACAAACCAAGGTTTTTATGCAGTGGCTTCTTTCCCTCCCAACTCTCCATGGCGGAAACCATTAAAACATGTAAAACCCTCATTTAAATACTCCCACCTCCATTGTGTTTGCTCTTATTGACGTCTACGCATTAATTCTTAGTAAATCACCCATAACAGGTACTAAAATTGCACGTGCAATATTTTAGAATGCACACGCAATTTAGTACTCTTTAGCTTAACTCTCTACTCTTCGCCACATACCAGTTTTGTGCCTACATTATTGCTAATGTTGCAGCAATCAAGAATGTCATGTGACCTGCAATTCATAAGGACAAAATGACTGTTGTTGGAACTGTTTGTGGAGGTTTGGTATTAACAGAAGACAGATGATGGTAGTCTGTGTGAATGTGGAAGTTATTCATTCTCAAAATGGTAGTCTAAAAGTGGTTATGACGCAGTATTTGGGTAAAAAAATAAAAATAAATAAAACATCCGCAATCTAGTTTAAATAATTAAACCCTGCAGGAATTTCTAGCTATTTGATGATTTAAATTATCAAATCCCATGGTTTGCTGCACTGTAATCAGAAGAAATGCATAATTTTAAAAAATTGGGGAAAATTGTATGGTAAATGTGTTGGTACAAATTTCAGTCATCCGCAGGCCTTGGTCAGACAATTGTCGGCAAGCTGCCCAGAATGCAATGTAAACATGAGGATGTAACGGAGATTATTACAAAAGTTAAACTTATTTTATGGAGCAGAGGTTTGTGGCTTTTACTTGCCCCTTTTCCCCCAAAATCTCTGTTTGTTTTTTGAGCAGCTGATACCAGCACAGAACAAAAAAAAATCTTTTATTGTTTATAACATTTATTTAAATGCACTGGTGACTATTTTCAACATAACATATCCTGTTATAAAGGCTGTCAGATGTCTTATCAAAATAAAAAAGTGAAATACCTTGCATATACAAGTGAGGTGCCACAGCAGACAAGGTAGATTGTCTCTTTCCGCCTACAACATGAATTTGTATATGTTTTTGGTCTAGACATGCAAACTTCAAAGTAACCAGCCATTTAATAATGTTATAACCCATCACATCTATGACTGACTGTTGTCTGCATCTTTTTGTATAATTAAAAAATCTAGAGGTCCCATAATTAGGGACAGTGGGGTTGCGGTGGCGTGGGGGGTCTTACAAAGACACCCAAAGCACTCTGTGACTCAGTGTGTGCCTCAATGCCAACGTGTGGGTTGATGTGAAAAAGTTTAACCAAGCCTGGTGAATCCTGGCATCTGTCTGCCTCATGTTTAGTGAGTAGTGATCTCTGGGAGAACAGTGCAATAATGGTATGTCATGAGCAACTAACATTAGCCTCAATAATGTTAAGCATTCATTTTCTAACAAACAAACTTATCAGAATATAATTTGCTGCAAAAATCCAGACATTTTGTCTGTCTATTTTAGCTAGAGGGACACATCAGGGCTACCTTCTATCTCCATGGTTGTTTGCTCTCTTACTTGAGCCGCTCGAAGTCATCGTCATGTTTTAGATCAAGTATAGCACAGTGTACACTTATACACAGATGATTCACTACTATATTCATCTAATCCAATTTATTTGGTTTGTTGATATATTATCAAAATCGACTGTATTTTACTTTACATCTCATATGGGGTCTCCTTTTTGTGACCCCTTAAACTAAGTTTTGACAGAAGCATATCACAATCAAACCAATCAGTAATGATGTTTTTCATATAAAAGCTAGGCATTATTGTTCAAACACAAGCAAATAAAAACCCTCCAAGTTTAGCTGTTATAATTTAGATCAAAAACTATTTGAAAAAATAAGTGAACAATACTCAGAGTCTGGCAAAGTGATACTAATATAAATAGTTTAATGTAATATGCGCAAATCAGTGGCAGCCAAGTGAATAGTTTGCTGTTATAGTCAGGTACTGGAAGAGTTCACAGTGAAATTTCAATGGAGACACCATCAGTGACCTTCTTATATAGAACTCTTTCAGAACAGATGCCTTTAGTACACAAATGCCAGACTGGCCATCTGGAATTGTTATTCTGTGAGGTAATAAACACAAAATGTGCTAACAGGGTCAACTGTTGCTATTTTCACCAAAACCTCAGACAACATGCTCGTTGTGGCGACAATCAGTGGTGAGGGAGAAAAATAACACAAAACAAACGCCAACAGAGACATGAACATTGTCAGCTTTGTACTGAGAGTGAAGAGGCCCTGAGAAGCAAATAGTTAGTTAGCATCCTCAGAAGGAGTAAAAGATAAGTGTGTGTCTGTGTGTTCACTGCCTCTGTCTTACCATGTAAAAGCAGGAATCTTCTATATTTCTCCTATTTCCTCCATCCTTTCCTTTTTTCCTTTTCTACCCCTCCACTCACTTTCATCTCTTGGTTCCTTACCCCCTTCTCTTGCCTCCCTTCTCTTTACTTTTCTCCCTCCTCATCCTCCGATTCTTTATATATATACACACTGTATGTGTGTATGTGTGAGGAAGTAGCAAATAGCAGCATCAGTATTCACCACAGTACCTTTCTATCTTTGATAGTTGATAGCCCACCCCCTCCTTTCAGCTGCCCAATGGAAGAACAGCTTTGTGTGTGTGCAGTCAGTCTCTCCATCTACATAGTGGGACATTAGTAGTCATCTGCCATCTTCCCTTCCTGTCCCTCCATTCTGCCGCTCCTTCTTCTAATTTTTTCTCACTTTCTCATTTTCCTCTTGAGAATGCAACACACCTCGTTCTCTCTCTCTCTGTCTCTGAAGTCTCCTTCTCACTTCCTTAGTTCTCATTCAAGTACTGTATTGCACTGCTTCTCTTCATCTGTTGCAAATTATACAATATCAAAAGAAACAAGCTACATTAAAGTTTAAAACGGTTGATGCAATTTCCTTCCCGTCTGGTTTGTTTGTTGTCTTTTATGCTTGCTGGAAAAGTCTATTTTTTCAATAAAGACATGTTGGCAAATGAAAATATGTGAATCATTTGTAGAACACATAATGCCATCATCAGCCAAAGCATCGAGGTGAGAGAACTGAGAAGGATTTTCTCTGTAAAATGTGTCCATCACCAAAGGAAAATCACAGACGGTTTATTGACAGATTCACAGACATGTGCAATGGTGGGTTTTGTGCTGGCTGCCTTTGTGAGCGGGCAGGAAAGCAGAGATACAGGTAGGACACTGAATGATGTAGACAGGAGTTTTCTTTCTCTGTGACCAAAACCTGAGGGACAAGCAAAAAACTAACAATACCATATCATGAGTCTCAGGGTCAGAACCACAGGTCGGGCTAAATCCTTCCTACCATTGTGGCAAAGTTTCCTTTAGGAAGACACTAAACACATGCCTGCATACGCAAAACTAAAATCACTCTGGACGACAGCTTCAGCTGAAATGTAAATCTGTTTGTTTCCCTCCTCTCTAATTTCCTCCTCCAGCAGATGTGTTCAATCCAAAACAGCAATCCAAACAGCAACGGCAGCAATTTCAGATGGAAACAACAATGTGAAGGGAGACTTATGCTCACCTCTATCACTCCCACACTGCTGCACACCCTACGCTGTTGTTATGTTCACTCAGTGTGTTTCTATGTAATTTGAAGTCATGTTACCTCCTGCTACTCATAAGAACCCGGCTAATCTGAAATCCTTGCTCAGACACTCACAGCAGTCTGACGGCTGGAAGACTAAAAGAAAGACTGAGATACATGGTGGGGTGTATTGATCCTAGAAGGAAAGCTGGGTCATTATAAGAAAAAGTAGGAAAAAAGTAACAATATCAAAGGCTTATTAAATGTAGAATAAAGGTACAATGCCAACACAGATTGTGTAAAAAAAAAAGATCTGACCATAATTTTATATTGTTTTTTGATAGATTTACAGGTTTACAGATGTTTGCAGTAAGCACTTGGTGAATGGGCTGTGTTTGTATTGACAAGAACAACTGCTGTTAAAGCCAATCAATCTCTTAAATCTACATCAATACTACAGGGGTGGTAAGACCAGCAGCCTCCAACTATCCCGTACTCGCAACGATGATAGAAATCTTATTAGAGTCATTTTTAGGTACAGCATTATTAGTTCTGTACTCCAGCACATTGGATATGAAGTTTAACTGTGACTCTGAGGTTAAAGCGCTGACTTTCATATTTAATTAGAGCGCATTCCCATCCATATTGGGTTAACAGTATAAAAGGTCGCTTGGAGTTTAACATCTTGAAAGCCAATGAGCAGTGTTGTGTAGAGAGGGTAAGGGTCTCATGCTATAAAGTGAATTGGCCAATCAAATACGTGGACGCACAAGGTCCAGGTTTACTTTGTAACTACTGTTTGCCATGCAATCAACGTGTAGGATAAAATGATTGTCACCTTTACACAGTCAGAATTGTAAAATACAGATTTTATATATACCTTTCTGACACTAATCTTTCCTGTCATTGCAGAGCCTCACCTGTCCTGTAGCTGCAGTCAGTGTTCCACTGTCATCTCATGTCACCTGACTCCCTAACCCACGTTGTTCCCTCATCAGTTACACCAGGCCCCTTTTCCCCTGTAGTCATAGTTACTAAGGCATCAAAACAGAGTCATGTCCTTTTTCTCTGTGCACATGTAGTAAAAGAACCAGTCCCTGGCTTTGCTCAGTAAACAGAGTTTTTAAAAAGACAATTTACATTGTAGCTTTTGTTAACTTTTTACAACTTTCTCTCAGTTGAAATTAACATTTTCTTGAATCATCAACCGGGCAAGCAAAATATCCACGCTACACAACTATCACAGCTCTACACTCACTCAGATAGATTGAAAAACACCCTCTTCACAGAGGATCCCCTGACACAGCAGGACTAGGATCCTTAGACAAGGCAGCCAAGAACTGTTATAGGACCCAACATCTACTAAAAACCAAAAATTAATGCTGAGGCAAACACTTCAAACCAATTGTTTCAAATGGGCTGCAAGAAAATGTGTCACTGTCCCAGTACTTATGGGGCGTCTCCTCTGCATTTAAATCCATGGCTTTAGAACATACAAATGCAGCAATGGTTCTCTGTAACTTGTAAGAAAAAATGTAATTCATGTTAGGACAACAATGTCAATTTAGTTATTTTCCTGCCACTGTCTTCAGGTCAGTGTTACAACAGTATGAGCAGTCCCATTGTCCTACTATAGCAGATTCCTTCAGTTCAGTTCCAGTGGGATCTCCATATGCTCCCAGAACAGATAGCAGATGTTGTCCCCCCAGCATGTCCTGGATTTACCTCTGGGGGTCTCCTCCCTGTAGGGTCAAATCCAGGGAGGCCGACCAGGTGCTCAAATCACGTAAGATG
Source organism: Lepomis gibbosus (assembly GCA_029875015.1). Lineage (NCBI taxonomy): Eukaryota > Metazoa > Chordata > Actinopteri > Centrarchiformes > Centrarchidae > Lepomis > Lepomis gibbosus. Next base: position 6,021 of record JAPMOB010233172.1, read on the forward strand.
GCTTCTATCTATGCGGAGAAGCAGCTGGCCGACATAGAGGTCCCCCTGCACCGTTCAGCACCTGACCGTCTCTCACAAAGTCAATTTCTATTTTACTTTGATGTAAAATCAATATTGACACATTTTTATATAAAAAATTTTTAAATAAAGTAAAGTAAAGTAAGCAAGCGAACTTTTGTTTATGTATCCGTAGAAAGTTAATAACTTTGTAAAGTGCTTTGCAGACAAAACAAAAATTGAAAGACGTATATTAAAGAAAGTAAAAGCAATCCTTAAAACAGAGCAGAATTAAGTGCAACCCACAACCTAGAAGGTTTAAAGAAAGCAAATAGGTTCGACAACGCTTGGCAAAAATACGCACTGTTTGCAGGAGACAAACCCGAGAGTCGAGGAGCAACAACTACAAAATGTCCATTACCGTTTGATTTCAGCCAGAAGTCCTGATGACCTGAGGCCCCTCCCAGAGATCAGAGGGCAGACCAACTTCTCTATGTAGAGAGCTACCATGCAGTGCCTTATACATCAATGATAAAATCTAAGAATCAATCATTCTAAAATCAATCAAAAGTGACAGAGAGTCAAGAAAGACATCCGCTAAAATTGGAGCAGGGGTGGCTGGTCAGGAGATGGTGATAGTGCACTGTCCTGCTACAAAAAAATATGTTTCTTATTTAGAGCATTTTTTAAAAATAATTATGCAAATTTTCCAGGGTCTAAATTTCGTAGTCCAATCAGGCAAAGCCTGAAGTCGTGTTCTGTGGTGTACGGACAGCAACAGTTACTCACATAACCATTTACATTTATTCATTTAGCGGACGCTTTTATCCAAAGCGACTTACAATTGCTATACATATCAGAGGTCGCACTGAGGGGTTAAGTGTCTTGCTCTGAAACACAATGGAGGATGGGTTACAGAAATTGAACCCGGGTCTCTCACACCAAAGGCATCTTATCCATTGCGCCATCACCACCACTCTTCCTTTTAAGTGATTTTACATACAAAATAAAAGATGAGAGAACTCAAAAGAGTCTGTGGCTTCCTTATCAGACCTCTGAAATAGCCAGAGATTGGATTCCCCTGAATCAGAAGCATGGGAATTTCATCTGCCTGGAAATGCCTGGAAAATAAAAAATCAGCGTCCATAGGTTGATTGAGGCAGATCGCCAGCGCGTGTTTTATTAGAAGGTGACCCCAAATAGTTAAAGACTTGATTATTCATTAGGAGCCTGAATAGACTCCCAATCTCACAGTCGCATCTTTGACTATATGGGTGTGATTAATGTCTAATTTACATAAAACTACTGTTTAAGTTAAAATACAGCTTATTATGATCTAAGTATCAACATATTATTTAAATAAACGCCTGGAAAGAAAGATGTTTTTAATAAATCTATTTAAAGTGTGTGAATAAATCCAAAACTGTAACACTAATCCTCAAGGTAAAGGGGCGTCAGTGTGCGTAGAGTGCGTCTGTGGTAGAAGAGGGCGACAGAGTGAGAAACAGAGCAACAGCAACTCTGGTGATGTACAGAGTTGTGCGTGGACATTTGAATCATTTATCACCGTTCACTAACCTCACAAAGAATATCATTTTTAAACAGTACGCTACTTGCAATAAAACCGCAAGGAACCACAACATGCAATTCTCTGCGAGTGGCCGGACACGACTCTGTACAAGACAGCTGAATGGCAGCTGAGCAGAGCAGAGAGAAAAGAGTCAATAATAAGCCACAGTTTAGCAGGATATTTAGAGTGACTAATGAATAAAGACTGCACGATGGGTTCTAGGTGCGCGTGCACTAACGTGTGTTTGTCATACTTAACCCGGTGCATTCACATACTCCCTTGGATGGTCCCGTTTCCCGAGTTGGGAAGTTGTCCTTCCAACGAGTGTTGCTGAGCTTTTAAGTCATAATGTGGAAACAACGTGGACGCTACAAATGTTGATGTGTTGTGTTTCATTGCTCAGAGTGTTTAAACAGCACGTTGATAGCTGTTCCCCCTAAAATATTGCTTTTACTGTCCAAAACAAACTAGAAATGTTGAGTTTATGTCTTCGTCTATGTGTTTGTGTGTGGGCGTGGCTTCACTCTGGCCATCTGCTGAACTACACACCTGCTAACAATCATCTCATTAATTCTCTGGTCAAATACTCCTGGTTTCCTGTGAGTCATCTCCAGATTGTTCCTAACCTCATGTGGTAACACACCTCCTGCCTTTCAGTGGCTAGTATTTTCCTGAAATTTGTTTTAGCGATTCTGTCTTGTGTCTCATGTTGTCTCTCCTGTGTGTCAGGACTCCTTTGCCTTCTACGTCCATTACGAACCACCTCAGCCAACTTGAGCCGGACCGCTGTTAGATTTTACATTGCCTGCTGTGTTTTGGGATCAGGGCTCTTCGGTGTGCCAACCCAAAACATAACATGCTGGACCCACCTGCTGGATTTGTTTATATTTTGATAAAATCTCCTGCCAGCTTCAGATTTTTGATCATCCTGCAGCTTTGATATGATGATTGTGGGGTAAATGTGAGATTTAAACTCATTTGCAGGATGTGCAATTTGTTTGCTCACTTTAAAAGATAGGCAAATTGTTTTATTGATCCTGTAATGAAACGGGTCACTGCAGCAACAACATTAAAGGAAAATATGAGCACATGTACTGAAATAAACAGCAACAACTATACGCTATAAAAAGGATAAAGAAAGCAGGACATGGAGCTATAGACACGCGTGTGCGCGCACACACGTACACACACAATCATTAAGTGAACGCGAGGTCACATGAGGTTAGTGGAGCTCTTCTGTTGTTGTTTTTTTTTTGCTCAACTGTTCCTGTGAGCTTTTACAAGCTGCCAAGTATAAGAAGCGAAACCATAGCAACACTCTCAGAAGAAATGTATATAGTTTGTTAAACCAAGCTGTAGTTGAAAGAGAAGTCATCTAGCATCTCACTCAGTTTATTTTCCATTTTGTAACTCTCTGTTAATACTGTTTTCTCCTGTTTATCTGAGGAGGCAAGGAAGTTATGGTACTTTCATTTATTATTTTTTTTATTTCACTTTGTTAGGTACCTTCCTAATATGATTTGCTTTGTTTGTTCTGCTGCAACACTTAAAAACTTGCAACATAAATAATTTCATTCTCTCTGTGGCTGCTTGAGATTTGGGAAAGATGAGTAGTAAAAAAAAAAATTAAAAATAACAGTACTTCATCTATTTATTACTCTGAAAATGTGTCTTTAATTGATGGGAGTGATGTACATCTGTTACTGTCACATGTGATCACTGCCTCAATGCTGTAGAATTATTAATGAACATGTTTGCAGCTCATAATGCTCAGAATCAGACTAATCACTGCTGTCACTGGTCACATCCAGCTGACGGAGAGTATCTAGGTATCTCTTTAGGCTACGCCCCAGTAGTGTGTGTGTGTGTGTGTGTGTGTGTGTGTGTGATGGTGGTAGAAGAGGTGTCAGCTCTTGTTGATTTGGATACCCTTCATCATTTCCTCTTGGGAGTCTGAGTGAGCGGTATAATTTTCCCCTCTAAAACCTCTCTCTCTTCTTTCTCTGCCAGTCATTTACTATATCTGGCTCTTTGTTTCTCTCTCTCTCTCTCTCCCCCCCCGACTCCATACTTTTGTCGCTCATCCTTTCACTCTCCTCAGCGGCTGTCTGACTTTCGCCTACGGTCTCTCTGCAGTCAATCTGTCTTCATTTTTGTTCTCTCTCTTCGTTCTGATTGACTCTTATCAAGACCTATTAAGGTGCTTCAGGCAACACATACACACACAAAAGCTGACATCTCTCAGCCAATCACAGAGCACCGGGGGAGGCGGGTGGGGTAGCTGTGTGACTCAGAGTCACTCAGTATACAGGAGTGAATCAGCATCAGTTGGGAGTGGGGCTTGGGCGATCCTCGCAGGCTGGTGGTGCCTGACTCTCAGCTGTGGCCGTCTCTTCCTCCTCCAATTCCTCTGCTAGATGTGCGATTCCAGCATTACACCATGAACCAGATAATAGGGTGTTTTAAATTTTGGAGTGTGGAGGAGCCACCCCTTTTTAATCCGACTGTCCGTGGAGGCGTGCGTACATTTAAATGTAGTTCAAAAACAGCCCTAAAGCCAAAACACATCAATTGGTGGTCTTGTGCTGCAAAATGAGCAGGGAGCTGCAGGAAACATGGATAGAAGTTAAACACTGTTCATTTGCAGTTATATCTTTATTTTATTTTTTAAATCAGCAAAGTTTCCCTTTCACCCTCTACTGTTGGCTAGAGGGACAAACCAGCACACAAACATAGTGGTAAGAAAATTGTTGCAATAACAGGAAAGCAGGTCCAGGCTTGTTAACAGACACACACTTACAGAGTAAGAAGTTTTTGGCCCACTCCACTGTGTCCTGCTGTGTCCTTTTTGGCAAACTCTGTGAATAATGCAAGTTCTGAACTGCTCTTAATCCCAAATATAATGTTCCTGCTGCGCGCTCAGATACGCCACATATCCAGAAAAGTGCTTATTTCTTCTGAGACATGAAGAAGAAGGAAAAACATGATAAAAGAGAGACTCCGGGAGAAAGAATTGGCCCGCCCCTAGTCAAGAGGGAAGAGGGGAGGAAGAGCAGCTTTGAAGAGAGAGAAAATAAGAAAAAGGAAGGACCTAAAGACCTGCCAGTTCAATTTTAGATAGAGGAAAACGGCAAGAGGATGAGTAGAAGAATGAAGGAGAATGTAAAAAGAGATGAGATGAGGAGAGGAGGAAGATGATAATGTGAGAAAAAAGAGGAGGAGAGAAGGTGAAGATGAGAGAAAGCCAGTAGAGGAAATGAGTCAGCAGAGGACAGAGGGAGGGGAGGCATTAGTGTCATGTTGGGAGGATCAGTCTGGTGCACCTTTGATGTCAGCTGCAGGAATACACACACGCAGCTACACACATTAACACACCCTGCAGAGCGATGCGACCTGTGGATTCAAAACCAGCGGGTTGAGAAAACTACAGAGACACAAACAGGAAGCCACCCACCAGAGAGCTCAACCCCACAGACAGAGGAGGAACAGCACCTGTCACACACATTGTTTTCTTTTTTTGACCTGCTTCCTGTTCCGCTGATTAATTTACTTAAACTCTCCCTCCTAAAAATTGTAGTTATATACTTATTTGCATTGTATTCATAATGCTGACTGGTAGGGGTGTAACGGTACATGCATTCGTACCGGACCGTTTCGCTACAGGACTTTCGGAACGGCACACATGTGCACCAAATGCAGTCTTTAACGTCGTATATTAGGCTTGTTTTGTGTGGAACAAACGTAAATTCCAAATTTCCACACGGACATATTAAGAGGCGGACCAAATCTCCGCCTTGTGGCGCCACAGCGCTACACAAGCAGCAGGCTTTAGACCAGCCTCTTGCTAACTAGTGACTTCAGCATCACGGCCAGTGCAGAGAGCCCAGAACTTGAAGACTCTCCCTTATTGTTAAGGACTTCTGTTTGGGAAAACTTTCCAGTGAAATACAACAACAGACAAGTCGATCAGACGAAAGCTTAGACTTTTTTTTTTTTAATCAGAGCAGGCATGCGAGCTGGGATTGATTATGCTCATAGACGGAATAAAAGAAGAATAAGAATGCTGCACTGTAATCCATATTATATATTTTTTATTATATTATTATGTTGTATTGTTTTGAGAATATTTTATTTAGTGGAGAACTTGTTAGTAGTTTTTTATTTTATGTAATGTATTTATTTTGTGTAATTTGGAAGTTTAAAAAACTGTAAACTAATTTTGATGTTTACAAAAGTTCATAATAAATTGTTTGTTTAAATGTTTGTATTTTTTTCCCTTACTGTACCCGAAAATAAACCAAACTGTGACTTCAAAACAGAGGTAAATACCAAACTGTTATTTATTTTTTTTGTACCCTTACACTCCTACTGATTGGGTAAAATGTTGTTTTTTGAAATGAAGGAAACATTTCTAATGAAAATCTGCAAACTGCAAATTGTTTTCCTTACAGTTTCTACTTATGACAACTAAAGCACAACTTATGTCATTGTCAATTTTATTTCTATAGCACATTTAAAAACAACAACAGTTGACCAAAGTGCTGAACAGGGTCAATGTCAAATACATAAATAACAAGTATAAAAATAAAACAAAACAACACTCTAAAACATTAGAAAACAGATAAACGACGGTCAAAAGCTACCGCAAAAAGATGCATCTTAAGCAGCGATTTAAACATTTGTAGGGTCTGTGCAGCTTTAATATGCATGGGAGGTTGTTCCATAGGGTGGGGGCACCCACTGCAAAGGCTCTATCACCCTTATTTTTAAGCTTAGATTTTGGGACATCCAAGAGCAGCTGATTTGTTGACCTCAGAGTTCTTACTGGAGAATGGTGGCATAACAGATCAGCTAAATAGGGTGGTGCCAGACCATTTAAGGCCTTAAAAGCAAGCAATAAAATCTTAAAATCTATCCTATAACGGACAGGTAGCC
>JAPMOB010233173.1:0-25307 GCA_029875015.1 Lepomis gibbosus
CACCATTTCCTCTCAAGTCTCTTCTGTCACTGTCAGATAAAGGCAAAATACTGGGAAAACAATTATATAAAAAAGGGGGAAAAAAATATAAAGGTAACAAATAACCACATGTATGACGTTGTAGTTCACTGTTTGATATTATACAATGCACTATGGCGTCTTTTACTACTACCACTGGACTATTTAGAGCTCAGTTGTGATTGTTTATGAACTCACTCTGATGATGTTTTTGTTGTTTTGCTGAGTGAATTGGTTGTGGATTTGCATGATTTCTTGACAGCAGTCTCTCCATCTCCTGACTTCTGCATCACCGTAGCAGTCTCGGCCCTAAGTGCGGCTCGGAGAAACCCCTCAGCACACTGCAAATCACAAGCACCTCAGATATTTCAAAGAGGGCGAGAAAGAAAAGACGTGACAAACACTGTACAAGAGAGATTTTTAAAAGAAACATGAAGAGCAGAAACGTACTTCAGCTTGATTTTCTGTTCCAACAGTGTGTGCCAGCGCCCTGCAGACCTCTGTGACTCGCTGCCTTCTTAACAATGCCGCACTTTCATAAACTATGGCAACAGACAGCAAGAAGCTGAACAGCAAGCAGAGTGATTCTGTAACCTCTGTCCCCAACTTGACACCTGCACCTCCAAGAGTACAAACACACTCGAACATCTGCGAGAGATAGATGGGCTCAAAGTGTGAGTGAGAGAATCCAGACGACTGAAACACACAGCGAGTCAGGTATAGCAGCTCTCCTTCATAGGGATTTTTCTCATCTAAGTATGTGTTTGCTGTGTAGGAGTGTGTTTCCAGCAGCTGAAGGTAAGCCGTGAAGAACTCGTGGCCCTGCATCTCAGGAAACCCTCTGAGCTCCACCAGTCGCCTCAGCATCACCATGGAGATCGTCCTCAGCTTGGTGTTGCCATTGGCCAGGAAGGAGCAACCCGTCTCCCAGACCACAGTGACGTCACGCCGGGAGACAATCCCCCTTAGGGCGTCAGTTATGACACCGATTGTTACGACAGTCAGTGACTCCAGGGCAGCAGGCGAGGAGAGCACAAGAGCGGAGGGGGTGAGGTACGAAGAGGCACAAACAGGGGAGATGCTGAAGCACTCGAGTGTTACAGGCCATCGGCTCTGTGTGTGAATGCCCAAAGTGTGTCCCTTTCCCGGCAGTGTGGCAATATGAGTATACAGGACGTTACTGAGGTCCTGGGCCAAAAAAATGAGCTCCTGAGTGAGGCGGCTGAAGATGAATGGCGCCCTGGCTCTCAGAGTGTGAAGTAAAGAGCACAACACAGCAGAGACCCGCCCGTGGATGACGTCACAGTCTGGAGCTGCTGCCACACGAAGCAAACGCACCGCCACCCACCTAGCGAAGTCTGAATCAAGGGAGAAATGAGGAGCGGTGGAAGAAAAATCACAAAATGATTGTACAGTTAGGAATAGAATTTATCTATAACTTGATATCGCAGCATTTTGAAGAGGATCTTGTACCAGTACAGCTCTGTGTGGTGTCCGGGTACTCGGCAGGCTGGCAGGCAGGGTTGGCGAACATCAGAGATGAGGATTTGATTATATGCTGCACAAAGTCCAGCAGCATCACACAGGCTGGCTCTGAACTGGACTTCTTATTCAGCCCTAGAGCAACTGACACAACAACAGATTAGATTAACCTCCCAGATGGTTTACAAGATAAGTCTGAAAAGTTTACAAAAATCACACTTTAATTAAACTGCTCAATATGCAACCGGCAACGAGAGGTCACAAGCCAAAAGGTTGGGAACCACTTCATTACCTCTTTAACTGTACGGAGCTGTTGTTAGTTCAATCAAAAGAAACAAATAATGTGCATGTAAGATTTAAGACCTAAAGCAGGGGTACAAAGTCACCATTTTAAATACTAATCCTTAGGGAGATCCCAGGATAAAAGAAAAAGCAATAACAACAACAGACAAACCAAACAGTCCTGGTAGGTAACGGTAGGTATGGTTTAAGATACAAAAGAACTATGACTAAATTAATTGACAAGTAAATACATGCAACAGCATAGCCACTTTGATTTCTGACATTCACATGGCTAAAACTGAGCTATGTACTCGTTTTGACAAAAAAACCTGACACAAATGAAGGAGCCTAGCTCACAGTACACAAGACTTCAGTCACAACTGCAAAATTTTGGCAAGAGAAGTCTTCAGAATCATTTTGGACATTAAATTAAAGAATAGTTGAATAGAAAAATCTGACAGTCAAGCTGTTATTTATTACTGTACTGCCAGGGTTATCTGTTGTTGTGCCCACCTCTATGGTCCACCTCCTGAGCTTGAGACTCCTGACTTACCGACATCCACATCCGTCAGTATCCTGTCAATGAACTGACAGAGGATCTGTCGAGGTTTCTGCACCGCCTGGTCGTACTCAGCCGCGCTGGCACTGTGAATACCAACATGGTGTAACTTTATTTATGGAAACATAGCAAAGCGAAGGGTTTCATTAACTTAAAAAGTTAAACCTCAGTTAAACCTAAAGCAGTTTCAGACTCGGACATTACATTCCTGTTAACAGCTTAGCTTAGCCAACTTTAGCCGGTTACTCGCCTCCCGAGCTCCTGAAGAGCCGGTATCATCGCAGACATCTCCAGTCCTTCCATTTTTATAGCAGCTTGATATGTAGCTGTTTGAACAACGTCTTCAAAACATATTAAGGATTTGTCAGGTCATTTTAACTAGCACACTTCACACGCCATGTCCCCAATGTCCTTTCGAAAACTTTCGCTCCAAAATGACGTTTTTGTTTTGATACGGCAGCCACCGAGGGTCATTAGACCTACTCATTAACTCGAAATGAAAAGTGCTCCCCCTGGATAAGTATGTGCTAAATACTTAGCTTTAAAGTAAATAGGTACAGTTTATGTACAGTGGAATAATTACTCAGACATTTTGCTGGATTAAAAGTAGAATAATACAACTTACTTAAGTAATAATTACTGAGGCATGAATGTGTAAGCATACCTTTTATGTTGCAGCGGGTAAAAGTGGGGGTAATGTACATATTGAATGCTTAATGTAATTAACAAATATAATTTATTTGTTAGTTATATTTTTTTAAATGCAGTGGAGTTAAATAATATAAAGTAGCAGAAAATGAAATTACTCATTAAAATACAAGTACCTCTAAACTGTTCTTAAGATACATAATGAGTTTCCAAATTCATCTAAAACAAAGTAGGCAATGTTTATATTTTCATTAAAGTAGATTTCGATGCACATCCTAAGTTAAAATGTGGCCTAATTCCCTTGCGACTGCTGTTAAATAAGATGTAAATTGCCTCTCTCCTTTCAAGGTTCTTTTCGCCATGGAGCCTTCAGAGTTTTAAAGACTCTCAGAAAGGGCTGGTTTTAATTTACTCACTACATCATTGCGGCATGGCTTTATGTATATTTGTATTTAATGTACTTACAAACTAAAATATGTTATAATCTAACTGGTTAAAACTTCTTAAAGTGCTGAAAGAATTTGTATCAAAAGACAACACATACATACAAGGCTGTTAAGTACATCTAGTAGATTATTTTTAATAATGAAAAAGCAATATTCAATGCACAACATTTACAGACATGTAGGGTAGATGTGTGTGTATGATTCTGCATTTCTTCTGCTGTAACTCCTTTATTGGTCACTTTGCAGAAGAATTAAATAAATGTATTGCCCTATTAAATATAATAGAGCAAAGAGCAATTAGTAGCTTGTTCTATAAATTCTGAGAAAACAAACAAATGCAGTGGCTTCACTGATGAGAAAATATTTCCAACTTTAGGCAGACTCACGTTGTTATCATGAAAGAATAACAAATAATGAGAGGTTGTCTTACTCTGTCTGAAGCAAAGTTAAAAGTCAAAGAAAAGAAATTACATTGATGTGAAAATGATGGACCAAAAAGACAAAAAAACGCATAGAAACAAAACGCATATTGGTGGTTGGTTTCCAGATGATTTGTTCATGTCTTTTTCAGCGGTTGGCCTTTTTCAAACCATGCCCCATGAGGCTGGCAAACAGCGTCAGCGCCATCTTGGGATTCACATCCACCAAATCGTCAGGCAGCGCGTAGACACAAGCTCCGATTTTGCGAGCCAATGAGATCGCATACCTGGGAGAGGAAAAGGGAGAAGGAGACAGAGAGAGAGAGAAAGAGAGAGTTAGGTAATGATGATTTGGTCATACAAAGACGAGGGAAGGGGGAACAAAAGAGTTGATATTTTGTCTTTTACTTTGCATTGTTGAGTTTCTCAGCATGCTTCAGCACTCCCCTCTCTCCTCTCTTCACCATGTCCCATTTGACTGTACCGGGAGCGATGGCGTCGATCACGTCAATCACTGGAAGGCTGGTGCTGATTAGTTTGTCCTGCAGAAAAAAAGATCAAATGCAAATTCAGCCTTGCTTTTACTCAAATACACCATGCACTCACACTCTCTTACACACGCACACATACACACACACCTTGAAGCTGCTGATCTGTGTGTCCTTGCGTTTCTGGCTCAAGGTGGTGTTGACCCAGTTGAGGATGATCTGATCTCCCACCTTCTCTCCATCACCCAAATCTGACAAAACAAGCACTGTGTACCTGAAGGATAACAAGCAGGACACATAACTGAAACTGTACACTGAAAGGAACCACTAAAATTGATTTGACAGTCTGTCTTGTACAATCTGTTAAAGTAAGTGACATGTCCCACAGCCTTGGATGGTGTGTGTACCTCCTCATCAGCTGCCAGAGCAGCGCCAGTGTGTGCAATGGACTCCCATCATTCAAGTTCTCTCCCCCAATGCCGACCAGAGAGAAGTGAGCAACATCCCTGCCCAGCTCCACTGCATAGTTACAGTTCTCCAGCTAGGACACGTGAAGAAAAATAATATTACATTCCTTTCACGTTCCCATCAAAATGTTTTGTGCTCACCAGCTTTCTGTTTCTTTAATGTGTGTACATAGCATGCACACCTTCTTCATATTGGCCCCCAGGACAGGATAAGGTGGGTTGTTGATTCTCTTCCAGTTCACAGGCACATTAACCTTCTCATAGAGCTGCAGGATCACCAAACCATCACACAGGTCACTGTAAAAGAGAAAACACAGAGAAAGTAAGGAAAATCAACACAAATTTCTGTATTATGCACTACATTTGTCTCTCAGGAGCTCTGCAGAGTTTGATTAAGGCAACTGTAATCGATGACCAGGGCCTTATGGGGTAGCTGTGACTCAGAGTGGTCACCACTTATCAGAAGGTGGGTTAATTTCTGTTTCTGGTGGGCAGTTGGCACCTTAGCCTCTGTTCATCAGTGTATGAATGTTTGTAAACGGAGTGAATTTGATTTGAACACTCTGAGTGGTCCGAAAAACTAGAAAGGAGCTACAGAAATACAGACTATTTACCATTTAGCTACCATTGAGGATATACTTCAGAAGCAGCTGGGTTTGGAGGGGTGGTTGTTATAGTACAATAATTTGAAATAGCATTCAGTGGAATTCTCACTTAATCTTGACAAACTATTTGTCATTTGAAAACAGAGAGCCTCACAATTCCATCTGTGTTAACCATTTTGAAATCTAAGTGTCGCTGCAACAACAGTGATAAGATGTTTGTTACAGGAGAGCATACAAATACATAGATAAAAAACAACAACATAAGAACATTTGTGCATCAACAGCTTTGGTTTAGTATCACTCATTCGAAATAACTACGTCAGAACTAATTCTGGCTTTTTGATAAACTTCAACGAGCTACCTTATTTTTATCTTTGTGCGCTGGGATTCTTGTTAAGGTATTTTAACACTGTGTGGACATTTTGAAGTCCAGAATATTTTAGACTCAGTACGTTAACATTCGATTACTCTTTGACCAACAAATAAATAAATCATTGTAGGTTTCATTGTAGATTCACATGGACTCATGACCACAGTGTTTTTAAATCCTGTCTATAGCCTTGCTCATGACACTTATTATAAACTGGAAGATTCTAGGTTCTCAGTGGCAGTAACTCAGTCCATACAGACTTTGCTTGGGGACCAGAGGCTGATATGGAGGCAGACTGCTAGATGGAATGGTGCCAGTTCACCATTAGGGCAGTGCTGAGGTGCCCTTGAGTGAAAAAATGAATTTAGTAATAAATTAAATAAAGTAAAAAAAACAGTACACTAAAGGGACAAAGAATTACAGAGAAAAATATAACTTTGAGTAAACCGATGGTCAAATGTGGTAAATGTATGAACCGAAAATATAGTTTTAATATTGCTATTTCTGCTATAACCCTGTTGAACATCTACCAGCAGAATAATCCACTATATTATATTATATGTGTTGCCAAGATGACAAGTGTCCTACTATCCTCATTACTGGTTATACTGGGCAGCACTTGGGTATAAATTGGTAACTGTAGGAATGTTAAGGGTCCATCCCCATTCCTTGATAAGGTTAACCACATTGATGTGTAACTGATGACATACCAGTACAGGTGGTTGACATATGGAGAGACACCCAGAGAGTTCATCCAGTTTCTAAATGTTTTCTCTTCATTGGACTCAGCTGAAAAGACAGGAAGACATTATAAACACCATCATGTTCTCTACCAGCGGTTCCCATACAGTTGCTGTCACCTGGGAGAAATGTTTTTATGTTCAGCCATCATTTACATACAGTAAACATGTATTTATGGCTGCCACAAATTGCCCAAAACATATATTGTCTTGTACTTTTTATTGGGCTATGTCCCCTCTGTGTCTAGCATCACCTGTACAGTACGTACAGGTAGAGTGTGTACATGTCATCATTTTATGAGTGAATTTTAGTTTTGGCTTGACAGAGAAGCAATGAGCAGCCTCAAGACCACATGATGATGCAGCTGACCATGTTGGACAAAATATTTTTATTCAGTGAGCTGTGTCTGTGTCTCACCCTCTATCTGTGCAGTCTCTACGCCGTTGCTATGAGCCTTCTGCAGAGCAGGATGCATGTTGAACAGGTTGGCCACAAAGGCCAAGTTGAGTTTACTGTTTCCAGATGTGACGTCATGAGGAGAAACAAACTGTCTGCAGTCCAGCCGAGCCGCCTGTTGCAGCATCAGCTCAGCTCTTTGGTCCAAATCAGGCTCCTTCACATATGCATAAAACAGACACATGTACATGCACGGTACATACACTACAGACATGTAAACATGACAGAATCCAATAGGAAGGTCATTGTTCAGTATTAATAACATCTTGCATCAAAACGACCAATTATCCTTAAATACTTTAATACTCAACCTATCACATTTATGAGCTTCTGGTTCACAATTTTTACCCTCACCTCTGACTATTTCCACTCAGTTCAGTTTATCACTGTGATTTAAAAACTTCATAAACTGACTCACATTGAGGCCGCTCATGTCAATTTTGACGCTCATTTTGTAGTCATGCTCTCCTTGAAGAGCAATCTGGTCCAACAGGTAGAAGTAGGCTCGCGAGTCCTACAGTACAAGAAGGGGTTACACTCATGTGTTCATGTAATTGTTTGTGTGAGTGTGTGTATGTTCTAAAGAGGACCTTAATATCATCACTGAAGTTGCATATGGTCTTTGTTCCTGCGTTTTTTAGATGATGGTTGACCCAGCGGAGCAGCAGATCCTCAGGGGAGAGGGACATCAGATGGTCTAGTTGCTCCCCTTCTGTTAGAAGGCCAATCAGACCTAGATACACACATAGTATAATCTCTATTAAAAGTATTTCGTTAATCTTTTTTTATACTCAGAAATTTTCTTTGTTAAAAACAAACACACAGCAAGGTGCAGAACAGCGTGCACTTCAACACAAGTCCAAAACATCGCACAACTCTTACAGTACAGTATCTCCTGTACTTCATATGCTATTCGCCAAACATTTTCAGACATCTTGCCTTCGTCTAGAAGGTGTGACATTCTGACGAACCAAGCGTTGAATGGCATTTTGTCTTCCTATTCTAAATTTGAGCATTCATACTGCATGTGTACGAAGGAAAATCAAACACCTATCACTATCAGCCTGTTAAACAGAATTGCCAAGGTTAATGTCCTATTGATAATGTGTGCTACTATCTCTTATTTGTTTGCAGTCAGGTCCCTGAGGCTCTGGAACAGCCTGCCCAAGGAAATCAGGTAGGCTGAGTCAGTGAACTCTTTTTAGTCCATTCTTAAAACATACTTTTATAGAAGAGCCGGATTTCAGTTGATTTTAATTATCTATTTTTCATTTAAATATAATTCAATTTCATCATATTCTTTCTGCTTTTACCGTGTATCCTATTTTGTTTGCTGTGCTATTTTCATTGCTCTTGTGAAAGCACTTGTGAAAGCACTTTGTAACATTGTTTTGAGATTTGCACTCTCTATATATAAAAGATTATTATTATTATTATTATTATTATTATTATTATTATTATTATTATTATTATTATTATTTAATGCTGTTCTGACTAGCATCTATTGTCACTTTTAGATCTCTTACTTTACTGATGGTTGCTGATGTTGTTCCTGAAATGAATGTTGCTTGAGATAAAAGCGTCTGCCAAATGAGTAAATGTAAATGTAATGTGAAGACTGAGCAAAAAAGGCTTCGATTGTATGAAAAGTAGAAAAACATCAGTGGTGTGAACAAAAGACACTCCAAGTGGTGGTTGCACCCTTTGACCACTTCCATGGATTTAATTGCTTCCTACCTAAAATGCTAATTATCATGTTTGCTCGTATTTCATTCCATGTGATAAAGTAAAAATGTTTAAAATCTGAACCTGTTTTGATGAATTGTACAGCATCAAACAAAACAGTGAGACAAGAGCAAAGCATCTAACAACTAAAAAAAAATCTAGCATTATTTTGTATTTTTGTGTTTTTCTTACAACACAGCAATAATCTCATAATAAAAAACAAACACACCCTTTCACGCCTACGGTAGACCCTGACCCCTGACCCTTCCTATCCCTGTAGTCATTACAAAGATAGCCATAACACTAGAGTTGAGGTTTTTTCTCCCCTGCACCGGAAAGTGTCTATACAAGTGATACAAGGGAAGAAAGGGGATGAAGTCACTTGAAGCAATAGAATTTGTGCCTTTATTGTCTAATGACAGTGGTGGGGAAAAACATTGCATCATTACTTTTGTTACTACTTCATGCTGGAACACCTTCAGAAAAAGGTCATTTAATCTCAGTTCTGCTGTTCACCAAAGTTCACTCTTGACTTTGGAAACAGCAATTGACAAAAGGATTTCTTCTCAAGGTCCATTTACTCTAAAAGTCCTAAAAGTACTCGGATTAATGAAGATTTCCTGAGATCTGATGAAGGGATATTATTAAAATCTCCCTAACAAACAGTAAGTGGAACTTGAATTTTTGACAATGACTGTTGTTTCAGCCTTAACTTCAAACTTATGACATTAAAATTTAGAACTAGGTTAATTGTGTATCTGGAAAGTTAATGTGTGTGTGTGTGTGTGTGTGTGTGTGTGTGTGTGTGTGCTGACCTTCGTTCCTGCTGATTTCTATGTCAGCAAAGAGGCCAACCTTGATAATCTGCCAGAGCAGTCCCAGGACCAGATGGGGTTTCCCAGCCATCAGATCATGGGCATCAATGCTCACCACCATACAGCCGATTGCTGAGGCTGAGTTCAGAGCCAGGACCAGATTCTCCTACAAATGCAAATTAATTGGGCATCAACATGTGAATTTTTGCTTACAGTCAGGGATTTCATAGGCAAACGACAACATGGTTAAAACTTCTGTCGTTGTAAAATCTCAGCAAAAACAAAAAATGAATCCTCCAAAGAATAGCTAACTTATTAGAAGTCAAATTCTCTAATTTAGCTTCTTTTAGTAGATGAAGGCACATAACCC
The DNA here is from genome assembly GCA_029875015.1 of Lepomis gibbosus. Lineage (NCBI taxonomy): Eukaryota > Metazoa > Chordata > Actinopteri > Centrarchiformes > Centrarchidae > Lepomis > Lepomis gibbosus. The sequence goes on from JAPMOB010233173.1 coordinate 9,892, forward strand.
CAGACTGTACACTAATGTGTTATTTTGTGAGGTTTTGAGCTGCTGGTGAGCATATTGTGTTACCTTTACCTTTAACAGGCTGCTATTAGAGAGGTAGCTTTCAATCTTCTCATCTAAATCTTGGCAAGAAAACAAATTAGCATGACTATTATAAATTTGGTGCCTCTAGCCTTGTACGTCTCAGTACATGTAGGCTATTCCTGTAAGGATTACAATGCATGGGAAATGTCTTAGTATTTGCAGTGACTGGGTGTTTTGAATTTACTAAACTGGTGAAAAGCTACTACTCACTGTCATTTTGAAGGTGGAAAGTTTCTTAGTGTTGATGACTCTTTCGTCAATCGTGTCAGGCTGAGACAGGTTGATCATTTTGCTGAAAGAGAACAAGGAGTGTGAGCTTGTGGAAAACTGAGTGAGTGAATAATGCCTAATGCCATTTCAGTGTGTGTAACATCAGATTTGTTCAGAACGAGATCAAAAAAGACTGTGAGATGTACTCTGTTCACCATGTGGTGAAACACTCACTGGGAGTGAAAGTGAACAAGGAGGAGGAGTGAACCACTATAAAAACTACAATAAAATAGATTGAAATTGCTGCCTTAACCTTTGTTGACAAAAGTAATCTTTGCTATCTTTGCCATTCCATTTGAGGTGTTTACTTTTGCAAAGAATTATTGGAATCAATAACATAGAAGAGAAAGGGTCCTTAAGGTAACAATGTATGCTGTATGCTGAAAACAGATAAAACCTTCTTGTTAACTTGCTAGTCAGACTTATGAAACACGCTGTAAGGAAGTGATTGCACTTATTGTTGGGTAATTGTATGCCTGCCTGTGTGCATGAGTACAAGTGTGTTACCATAACAGAATGCCATCGCGGACAGAGGTGAAGAGGCTTTCATCGTCAGGGTTCATGGGCAGCAGGTGTTGGCAGTCTGGATCTTTCGCCAAGGCTTTGTTGATCCAGTGGACAAATGCCACCTTCTCCTCATCTAAACACACACACAGGATGTGTCAGCTAAAACAATTAGTTGCTTGATCGCATATAAAAAATTAAAAAGTAACTGTTTAGATAATTAATCACTATTTTAAAAGCAGAAATGGCAAAGATTCATTGATTCCAGCTTCTCCACTGAAGGAATTTGCTGCTTTTTAAAATTTTGATAGTTAGTTGAAAATCCATGGCTAATGACAATATGAAGACATGACCGTGGGCTCTAGCAAATTGTGATGGACATATGTCAGTATTTTTCGAAGGTTAATAGACAAAACAAAACACTTTAATTTAACTTCCACAAACATAATAAAAGGTTTATACAAACTATAATAGTTGTATGCAGCTATAAGTACATTTGTACATCATTTGTCAGCAATTACAACTTCTCCTGTGAAGACATCTTGTTATGTTATTACAACAATGTTTTACTACGTTATTATCTAATATACCAGCCTCCACTTATGGGTACCCACAGGAGGAGTAGATTAACACTTACATCTGCTTACAACTAGATTAAACCATTTATAATGTGTGCTGCTCACAGAAGTTAAATAGGGGACTTAAAGTAAAGTGTTATGCAGCCTTATTGAACACGATATCATTAACCTTCTAAAGTACAATATGTGCAGAATAATATTCAACATTTATCAGATCATAAATTGGCACCAGTCTGCGCCTCTCAAGTATTACCATTACATTTGAGTCACAGAGCCAGTGCCTGATTTTTCAAAAAGTGAATAGCGGGCAATCTTTGAAAAACCAGACTTGGCACTGCTCTGAAAGTTTTTCCTCATCCTGATGAAAAAGATTCCTTGCCTTTGCACAACAAAAAAGATTTTAAACCTGTTTCACAAGTTGCAAGTTCTGTGTATTGCCTATAGTCTGATGAGTCTTATAAGAACATGATCTAACACTTGTTATAATCAAGTTTGGAGCAAGAAAAAGAGGCGCAACTTGGGAAATGTGCAACAGACGGAATATTTCTGGAAATACTGTCACAACAGAACAGAAAAGTGTTTTCTGGGTTTTTCAAGATTACTAGATGCTTAATTCTGTGACTTGAACATAATGTTAACACATGATAGGCACTGACAGGAGATACTCATAAAAATGCACACACACGAACACACAAACAAACAATGCATACTCTCTCGCACCAGAGTAGGAATGCTGCGTTCCCTCGCTGGAGATTCCTGACAATCCCCCGAAGGAGCGGATCCCATCTCTCCTCGTGATCGTTTTCCTAAACGTCTCACTGAACTCCTTGCTCTTCAGCTCTTGATAAATCTGAACATGGACAGACTCTGTTAGTCGTTGTGTGGCTCGATGAGTAAGTTCACACATTTTCTCACAATCTGTATCAGAACTCACAGAAACAAACTCCTCAAAGCTGATCTTCTCGTCCTTGTTAGTGTCTCCAGCGATGAAGGCCTCCATGATCTCTCGCACCTTGTACCCTGGCAGGGAGAAACTTGCCTCTCTGAACAGCTCCTGGAGCTCAAAGTCGCTCACATAGCCACTGTTATCAATATCTGAACACAAATAGACACACAAAGGAATGAACACACACATATATAATTACTTAATCTGCTTAACAGATATTAATCTGAAACAAATGAGTGAAAATTTATAGTAAATATTGCACAGATAATAAAAGCAAAGACAAACACAAGTCTGGTAGGCTAATTCATAAACAGAACTTTCCTAATAATTTGTTAAAATTTTACAGGATAGTAATTTGGTACTGATAATAGGGAGAATAAAGATTCATATTTTAGTTTAATTGTGTTGAGAAACCCAAATTGTAAAACTTTGTAAATTTCTTCACATATGTTGAAATCATATGCTTTACAAGTTTTTGCATCCCTCAAAATAAGCAGTGTCTACTTTTGATCCCTCATCATATGTTGTTGCCTTAGTGTGAACAGGAGAAATCAACAAAAGAGTGACTTTCCCTTCAGTGGCTTTCATTTACAAGCATGAAGAGGTCAAGGTTTCCAGTATTTCACAAGCTTAAAAAAAGTCAAATTTTGTACAGACATTCATGGTCCACAGAGAATGAATTCTAATGACTTTGTTGATCCTCAGACCTGTCAGCTTCGGACACCCTAACCACTGTCTCCATTTGACCTATAATTAGTCAAAGTACATCTTAATTTCCAGAACCTTTTTATGCATTTACAATTATACCTTAGTTCTTTTGTAACAACATTACATTAACCAACTTGGAACAGTAATATAAAGTTTTACACTTGTTTAAAACTGGACAAAATCTTTGTCTCACTCACTTAACCTGTTTGTGATTGTACTTTGTTTTTGTATATCATACAATAGGACTGCCTTATTTATATTGCTCTGTATTATCAGCAGATTTTTGTTATATACATTCATTATGATTAACTGATAAAATCTGCCAGCGTCTTATTATTGCATTTGAAAATGCTTCACACACAGAGTACACATATGACTCAAGCCATAAAAATCTCTTGCATAAGAATCATACTTTATGGTCGGCTGTAAAACTCTTACTAAGGTCAGAATTCCCTTTCGATACAATTATCAGGTCAGGTTAGACATGCGCGTGTGTGAAACTGACCAATTCTATTAAACGCTTCTCTGAGCTCTTCCAGGTCCTCTCTGGAAATCTGTGTGACATGGTTCTCCATAGTAGCTTGAGCTTCGTGTACCTGAAACACACACGCACACACACACACACACACACACGAAAGCACATTTCTGATTATAGTGGACTCACAATAGAAGCTGATTGTGCATGATTGAGCAACATGTTGAATTAACAAGGGGAGCAAAGTAACTCAAGTAGTGTACTGTACTTCAGGACAGTTTTGAGGTGTTTGTACTTTCTTGGGAATTTCATTTAATGCTACTTTATACTCCACCACATTCCAGAGGAAAATAATATGGATTTTATGTTCCACTCAATGGTCAAACAGCTACGATTTCATATTTAAAAACATATAATAAACAATTACAACATGATGCATTGTTAAAGAATGATACAGTGGCTCCCAACCTTTATGGTGTGTGACCTAAAACTACAAAAGTTTTGTGTGCAATTTGTTTCAGATATCTATTAGTTCTGAGCAGTTCCTCCAAATAGGCATTTAATTGATTTTAGTCCGAAGAGGTAATATTTACCAGTGTTTCACAAAAAAAAGAGAGATTTGTCTATCACAACTTTGTTTTTTATTCCTCCCTCTCCCATTTATCATCTCACAATGTTCAGATTGATCTGGTGACCCCTAGGATGGAAACCATTTGACTAACCTAACTAACTGTATATAGAATGGTTAAAACTAGCTCCACCTTCACCAGCTACAACAGCAAATCGATGCTTACACATTGATGCTTCAGTCTTATCAATCTAATGCTGTCATATATAATATATGATAAAGTCATACAGGGGAGATGTTACTGGAATGATGACAATTGGATGCTAAGCACATGTTACAGCTATAACTGTACTTTTAATACTACTACTAGGATTTTTAATGCAGGACTTTTACTTGAGTATTTTTACCTTGTTGCTACTTTTACTTAAGTAAAATATATGATTCCACCACTGCAAGGGAGTGGGCAAGCGCATACATTTACTTCTTTGCTTAAGGTGACGACAAAGAAAAGACAACATGCAATCAAGACAGAGACAAGTACCTCCATAAGAGTCTGTGTTTCCTGTCAGCCCTGTCTTGGAATGATACAGTAAGCCTCCTGGTGCAGATCCCTCTGGATTGGCTACAGGAGTTGAGTCTTCCAGAGCTCTGCGAGGCTTCAAACTGGGGCAGAGCAGAAGCTGGATCCCGGAGTGGCTGGAGAGCTGGTTATCTCTCCAAGGAGGAGTCACTCAGGAGAGGCACAGAGTGGACCTTTGGCCTTCCTGGACCCTGGGACAGGCGTAGTCTGACAGTTAACATTTAACACCTCAGCTGTGTCATCATGTTATTGTCTATAGAAAGAGGTTCATCTGGTTTTCTCTTTCAGGCAATTGTTTTGCACTTAGTACCTATTACCTACAGTACAGTACTGTACAGTGCCATAAAGTTAAACACTAAACTGGGTGCACAAGACACTGTGGGGACAACGGATAGGAATGGAAGATCAAAGAACAAAATTAATTAAAGGGAAAACACTAACAACGGTGATTAAATATGTGTGGCAAGTTCACACCGCTATATCCACATTATGGCAGCAGTTGCTGCTAGTTCAACCAAACAGGCAGACATTTCTCTTAATATGTGAACACATTTGCTGTTTTATGAGGACTTACCTTGGCTTAAAGCCATACACATTGCCCAACATCTCACCTTATCAATTTAAAGAAATATTTGTTTTCTTTCCAAGTTAGATGAGTAGATTGATACCATTCCCATGCCTGCGCCTGAAGCTACATCCAGGAGATGGTTCGATTAGCTTAGCATAAAGACTGGACCTGCCTCCATCCATGGCACAATGACTTCCTGGAGTCTCTCACATAACCTCCTGTAAAACTACAACTTTTTGTTTTTATACTTTGGTTTTTGAATGGATAAAACAAACCAGATTTAACATGTTAACTAGGGAGCTTTTGAGGTGCTGGTGGGTGTATATTGTTTGTTTGTTTGTTTTGAGTGGCTAGCTGTTTCCCCTGTTTCCTTTCTGCTAAAGCTAAGCTAACAGTATCCTGGCTCTAGTTTCATATTTATAATGGAAAATTTCAAATTCTAGCAAGTTGCCACTTCAATTTATGTGCAGTTTTGATGCATTTTTATGTATTATTTATTATTATTTATGTATTCATTATGTATGCATCTGAATACAGAGTCACACATCAGATCAGATGAGTCAGATAGATATTTTGGCACTTTACTTAAGCCAATTGTTCCAGTTCTCCAAGTAGAGAGCAACAGTCCTTCCTTTTACATAACTGGAATGTATCTTCAAAAATGTACAGACTTTCTGCAGCAAACAGGAACAAAATCTAATCCAAATGTAGCTGAAGTAGTCAAAAAAAATGTACTGAGCCGAACTAATGAGGCGGCAACCATCCATAAATTATTGCTGACTTCTGCTTGACAACGCTATGAGGTGCACTTTACCAACAATGGATGACCTTTAAGGTTTACCAAACTATGATTTAACTACATTAAGGCACAAATCCACAACTGATTATACCTAACTTTATAAGAGCAAACTTATTCTCATGTAGAATTATTCAGAAGAATATAGAAGATAGACAGCATGTTAAAATAATTAGGCTCTTACCATACCCTATTTAATGGACAGATATGAGAAAGGTGCACATGCACAGCTTGCCTCCCTGCCACACAATGCCCTGTAACCTGAGGCACAGAGGCAACTGCATCACAACTGCACTCTTCGTAGCAACACTGCCATTTTACTGCTACTTATCTCTTTATTCCAACACACAGCAATGCTTTACAGTAGCAGATTATGCCTTTTTGTTTTCCTGTCTCTTTTCCCTTTTTCTTCTTAAATCACTGGCATTTGACATGTGTGTTTAGCCTAGGAAAACTCCAGGCAACACATTTCTATAGCTATAGAATATTAGAGTTTACTTTGTCCAGCAAAATTCACCTGTGTTTCAGAATATCAAACTGTAATGTAAAGAAAGAACAGAAGTAAGGAGCTTACATTCAATTCCAGGCAGCCTGAGGGGCTCAGAGTCCAGAGCAGGGTCAGTCCAAAGCAGAAAATCAGCTTGCTGCAGACTAGTTTTAGGCCTCTTTCTTTATTAAACTCCTTTTCAGACCTTTCTTTTTACTTCTCTCCTTCCTTTGTATTAACCCTTTCCCCTCTCCTCTGTCTTCACCTCTTTTTCCTCACCTCCCTTCCTTTCTCGGTTTTTACCTGTCAGGCTCTCCTTTCACCTGTACCACTGCTCAAAAAGTGACTCACAGTCCCACCACCAGCCAACACCAGGACACAAGACTGTGCAAAAGGTGTTTCTCTTGGCTCAGACAAACTTAGTAAATTCATGTTTGAAACCTGTTCACTACAAAGTCATACAGAATCTAAATTCTGCCTCTGAATCCACACAGCTCCAGGACTCTGTTCTATTTCCCCTTCTGGTCTCTTCCTCAGACACCTGATCAGCCCAGTTTCCCTCTGTGACTCTGAGGTGCTCTCCAGTTACCCTCTCCTCCTAATCGCCGGTCTAAGGTAAGCGCTCCACCTCTAGCCATTGATATACCAGCCATGGTTCTGGTTTTGGACCCTGAGACTGGATCAGTTGTTGGTGTAAGAGTGTTAGAGCTGGCCAAAGACTTTCTCATAAGCCTCCTGCCTTATTCACAGGCAACTTAGAGCACATGCGCATGAAGGCGGACTGAGTTAAAAGCACATAAGCATAGAGCACACACTCAAGTATCACATGCACACACACAAACAGCCCAAATAGTCTGAATTTATAAACAGACTTTTAATAATGTATGGCAGATGGTTATTGAGCTTAGAAATATTGTGATACAAAAAATATTACTAGTATAGACACAAAATTTTCTGTGACTATTGCTTCTAAAATATAATGATATCAGAATTATTATTGGAGTTAAAGGCCTTTATTTTAAAGGATCATCATACTCATGTTGCAGAGGTAGGTTTTCAGTTTAGCCTTAACAATTTCCAATTAAGAAAGAAAGGAAATCCAGATGTTCACGAGGAAGAAGTCTTAAAGAGAGAAGACCAACACTCTTAAAGAGTTCTCCCCTTTTGCAGACCTCTTCTGAATCCATTTTACTCTTTGATTCGAATTCACATTTACTTTTTAATCCAAAAGAGGTAATGTATTTGGTCAGAGTTACATATAGGGATGGAAACAGATCAAAACAGTAACAGAACAAAAATAGTAGAAAGAAGTAGAGACATTTTATAAAAAGAGCAGTATTAGACAAAGATAGGTACAGCACAATGACACCATTTACAAACAGTGCTACAGTGTCAGTAGCAGTTTGGATGTTAAACACTATGACAGCAGCAGGAACAAAGGACTGCTTTGATTTAAGATAATTTCTCCCTGCAACTCAGCAAGGAAACACTTTCTAAGAAAACAGAAGAAGTTTGTACTAATAAAACTGTAACTATGGAAGTTATCCACTTTAATTCTGTCCCCATTTCTAACAGGGCAGCTACCCTACAATGGGATGTCTTCACAGCTATTATGGAAAGTAAGGTGACTCTTTCAGTGCACATAAGTATAAGGCAAGAAAAAACCTAGACGTATCTTTTAAGTAAAAAGGACAAACTTTTTTGCATCACACACTCTAGTCTATACTTATTTACATGTAATGTAGTAACAGCTGGGAGAGATCCCTACACCCACCTGCATATCCATGTTTGGTTGAGCCTTTGATGCTTTAATCAGCTGTAATGTGAAGTCATGACCACTCAGAGGCAGTGCTGACTCAAGCTGATGGAGCATAGGATCTTTCTGTTTCTTAGGAAAGTAGATCAATGTAGTGAAGGTCGTCCTGCTGCTGTGTTGGTGCACTACAACATGTTGCCATAAACTTCCCAAACTGTAGCAAACAGGACCTATTGTATATTATATTAATTGTCATTTCTGACAACTTTACCTTAAGTCAGTAATCAGACATAATTAGTTTCTCATTCTTGCAAGTTATTCTTCTTGTGCAAATTTAGTTATACAACAACGAACAAACCATAAATGACAGGCTAATTTTATTTTTGCTAGTCTACTTTTAGTATATTGTGATGCAAATAGTTTTAAATGCACTACATTTAGTTGTAACAGAGTATTTCTACACTGTGGTATTGCTATTGTATATTTCTTTCACTAGCTTTCTATGGCCGTATAAGTGTTGTTTAATATTTGTGATTTATTTTCCCACCACAAATAGAAGTAGAAAGAGACAACGCAGGGGGGGCGTGTCAACTGTCACTGGTCACATGACCCGGAAAATGTGGGGCTTAATTCCTGTGTTGAACTGCTCTCAGCTGCTCTCAGCTTTACCCTTGGCAGTGCATACCCTCCATCTGCCCCATCACGACCCAGGCACCCCGGGCAGACTCTCCTCATCCCACCATGTCAGGTAAGACACACAGGGGCTTCGCCGACACTACACGTACTGACACCGGAACACGGCCGCTCCGGACCGGACCGGGGCAGCGCGAACTGCCCTCTTCTCCCTTAATATCGCGATTTTATCACACGCTGCAGAAAACACCAGCTGCGACAATCACTGTTGTTCGCATAGGAACAGAGCTGAGGTTATGAGTTTAAATCGTTATTGCATTTATCGCTGTGTCCATTTTTAAAAGTTGATGTGTTCGATTTGATGAGCTGCTGCAGCGGTTTGGACCAGAGTAAAGCTGTCGGCACACTAAAAGAGCGCATCCGGTTAGTTTAGATCACTGCAAATTTAAACTTACATACATTTAATCTTTAGGTTATTTAACAATCAACACTAAAAAACTATGCTAATATCGTTGTGGCTAGCGGGCATACAAGATTTTCTCACGGCTACAACTACAATTGCCCCCATGCCACGTGGCCAATGTAAGCAGCTTGTTTGTGTGTTTTTGACATACTTTTGTTAGAAAATTAACATTTCACTAAATATAAATTTAAAACTACATTAAAAAGGGTGTATTAAAAGAAATGGATTTGTTCTAGTATAAACAAATCATCAACTAACATAGTGCAACATTCTTTGTATAATGTATTTTGTGTTTAACCCGAAAGTGTGAATATTATATAGGCCTATAGTAGGCCTTTCCGACAGACTATGACGACCTCACTGCTGCGCTGTGAAACCCATTATTTCAATAGCTTGCGCCGCGCCAAGGCGGTTTGTTGCTGCGTGGAGCAAAGCGCAAGGGTGGCGCACTGTTCGGGGACCTCGTGCGCATGCCGCGGTCAAAGTTCAAAATAGTTCAATTTTTGCGCTGAAACCCGCACCCAAAGCAGCGCAAGTCGCTTCCTATCTGAAAGGGCCATTATTTTGCGCCGCGCCACGGCGGTTTGTCGTTGCATCGAGCAAAGCGCGGCACAGCGCACTGCTCGGCGACCTCGCGCGCGCGCCGCGGTCAAAGTTCAAAATAGTTGAACTTTTGCGCTGAACCCCGTCGCCAACGCAGCGCAAATCGCTTTAAAGTAGCAGATTGTATAAGACCCAGCAAACCCAAAGAGACTCACTTGTAAAAATTGTATGGCGTTAGAACAGATAACTTAGCAGAGCATGCCTGACATCTAAAATAATTTGAACCATATAAAAAAAACTCTTAACTAACATTATTAGCAGAAAAGTAGGCTAGTTACTCTTTGAGGAAAAAAGACATTTTAGGGGAAATGTAAAAAAATGTAATTGCCCCGGTCCCCCTTCTTATATATCTCTTATGACAAAAGGTGTTGAGCTCTGATTATCTGTAGGCCTACATGCCAACCAAATACTCTCTTTACCTTCAGATTTACAGTATAGACATGAGAGTGGTAGCCTATTGATTATCTCATCCAACTCTTGGCAAGAAAAATGTCAAACTATTCCTCTAAAGTAACCGTTATTTTATTAGGTTAGATGGTTGGTTGGACACATGTAATTTAAATACTTCATCTTGGGATTGAGGAAAATGGGCATTTTTGCGCTTCTTGACCTATTTCTTAACCAAATCATTAATTGAGAAATTGAGGATTTGAAGGTGCTGTCAGGATTTGAAGGCTCTCCAAATATCCAAAACTTGCCCCAGTTTTTCAATCAAACTTTAGTTCATAGCTCATGTGTGCTTTTATTTTTGAAAGAAGATTATTAACTTCCTGGGTTAATGTGGGATCTTTGGTTAACTTGACAAGTTGTTTTAGTGCGTACGTGCAGTGTGTGGCCTCCGAAGTTTCCTTTTTCTCACACTATAAAAGGCACGTAGTAGTGTCATACCTTTTTATAGTATATTAGTATTTATGTGATCTCTAGAAAAAAAATCTATAATAAAGGAATGATAACGGTAATCATATGCAAAAAGAGTACAATTTTTTTTTTTTAAAGAATCATATTAACATGAAATTACATAGGCTACAGAAACAAAGCTTAAATGTTCTTAAGACACTTTACATGCAAGCTCTATGCATTATATTTGCATACAATAAGACATATACGTGTATATTTTCCCAGATGATTCAAGAATTTACCACATTATAAAAAGTACACTCACTCCAGACTATTTTTGCCACTGGCTAACATTTCAAACTTTTTTACCAGAATTATTATTCACACATCACTTCCATCTTTAGACCCAGAGGTGTAATTGGTCATGTGGTTATATTTAGCTACAGATAACTCTCTGGGAACACAACACATGCTTCCTGTATAGCCCTGTAGGCAAGACAGGCCTTACACTGTTTCGATAGTCACTTTAAAGTTCCATGAAACACAACCTTACAATGCTACTTCTCTGATCAGGTTTCCTAGAAACCCCTTGCAACACACACATTCAGCTTGATGAATACTATCTGCTGGCTTTGGGCCTACTGTCACTCAAGCGGTGACGCGGTGTGCCCCCCTTTTGCTGTTAATATATGCATGAGGGGAACTTATCCAAAACTGGTCTTCACACAATAGGCCTGCAGATAAATTGGACATACTGGTACTGTTGGAATGAGTTAGATGTGACGGGACAGTGGATTTGGTTCATGGTTGTTATGGAGGGAATGTGGAAAAAGGTGCATTGGTATTGGCAGCAAGTTTATAGTGGAAAGTAAACAAAATGTTGCTTTCTTACTGTTTCTATCTGAGTAATTTCACTTGCTTTAATAGCAAGTTTAAATATAAACACTCAAAAAACAGCTGCAACAGTCACATGTGAGTAGCATGGACAGCAAATTCTGAGGTAATGAAAACAGAGAAAATTGTGCATATCAATAACTGGTGTCAGTTTATCTTAATCAACAGCATGATAAATAGGTCATCCATTACTGTAACACTATAGCACAGAAAATAATATGAGTGTACAGGAGGGTTGGGGATACACCAGGAGTTCTGATAAATAAAGTTTTTATCGACCTGTTCAACCCCTGCTGGCATTCTGCCCAGTTTATGTGATTCCTGCACATGAAGTGACTGGTGTATCTCCACGTCAGTCAACATATCAATAGCCCTGTTCCTTGTGAGCAAAATGAGTTATCATGCTGCGTTGTAACCCATCCTTGCCTGTTGTCATGGCGATCTGAGCAACATGTGAGCATTTCAGCTTGGCTGTGTCCCACTGCCCCTAATGGGGGAAGAGGCTGGAAAGAGTTCACTCTGTAATTTATTGATTCTGATGCTTTTATAAACTATCCAGTCTAGGTGTTGTCTTTGACCTCTATGAAACGTCTGTGACACGGGATGACTGGAGTTAAACGTGATCAAATGTGTGTTTTTGCACTTCTGATTTATTAGCTATGAGGCTGTCATGAGCCCACAGTTGCTGTCAGTTTTACCCAAAAAAGTCCCAGATTTCACTGATTAGGCTATTTGAGTTACTGTTCTGAAATGAACTGCGGTATTTGACAGCTTTAATAGAATAGAATTCTATTATTGTTATTTTATAACAGAACTTTTCTTTAAGAACCTAAATTCTGCAAAGAAATAATTCATCATGAGGGATGTTACTATTTATTCACATCAAATAATTCTTAATTTTCTAACAGACTTTGTTATTCTGATAAAGATCACGTACAATCCATACAGTTTTAAGCTTACAAGACAAAAGACAGGAAATAATGACAATTTTTATGGAAAAACCTAAGTTAAGTAAGTACAAGTTTTTCAAATTTCTACTTATGTACAGTACTTGAGTGGATGTTACATTACACCGCTTGTTTTTGTGTGTTTCTCTAAGCAGACCAAGCTTTTGTGACGCTGGCTACAACTGACAGCTATGCCAAGGGCGCAATGGTTCTTGGCCAGTCGTTACGAAACCACAACACAACCAGGAAACTGGTCGCACTCGTGGGACCTCATGTTGCAGAACCTTGCAGGTAACACACACAACCCTCAGGCCATTATTCAGACACAAATTATAGCCAACAGTACACACTGATGTTAATCATGTTGTCTTGTGTTTTAGAGATGCACTGCGCTCCATTTTTGACGAGGTGTGTGTGGTGGATGTTATGGACTCGGGTGATGTGGCTCATCTCTCCCTTATGAAGCGTCCGGACCTGGGAGTAACTTTCACCAAACTGCACTGCTGGACTCTCACACACTACAGCAAGTGTGTGTTCATGGACGCAGACACACNAAAAAAAAAAAAAAAAATGACTACAGCAGGAAACAAACTAAATGGCCATGAAAAAAAACCTCTGTTAAAAGAAATAGTTTGTTTTGCTCTTAAACTCATTGTCCTTTTGATCACGTCATGAAACAGCCTGTTTCATTTATTTCATCATGTACTGACTTCTGAATGAGGAAAATGTGCTTTTACAGTAGTTAAAGGGGCAAACACTTCCAAAATTCTTGAACCTATGTTTGATAGATAAAAAGAGTGATTGGATTTAGTATTTCATCTGAGTATTTCACCTGAAAGTCATGTTTCAAGTTTTTCCCTCACACTACTGCACTTCTTCAGCAAACAACTACTTTGGAAATACTGATTAATGAAACTCACTATGTCTGAGCAAATAAGTGACCTTTGTTTTAATGTATTCAGGTACTGTCAAATATAGATGAACTCTTTGAGAGAGAGGAACTATCTGCAGCGCCAGATCCTGGTTGGCCTGACTGCTTCAACTCCGGGGTGTTTGTCTTCAGACCGTCCAACGAGACGCATCAGAAGCTGCTCACGTTCTGCAGTGAAAATGGAAGCTTCGATGGTGAGACCTGAGTGCTTTTATCTCTTTCTTTTTCTGTCCCTCAAAGGCTCATTAGAAGTGAGAACATAATCTGAAGAGACAAGATGAAATAAATGTGAAACTTTATTCATATAGCACTTTTCAGAACAGAGTTACAAAGTGCTTTACATGGCTGAACCTAGATAAAAACATTTCAGGACTACAATAAAGCAAATAAATTCAGACAATTAAAATTTAATACATAGATAGCATGTAAAAAAAATATAAACACAATAATAACAAAACAGATTAGGAGTTTTAGGAGCATCAAGGTTTGGTTTATTATGGACCAGCTATAGTTTTTTGAAGCATATAAAGCAATCTAAATTAGATCATTTTGTTTGTAACAGACTTTGCATAACCAAGCACAACCATTATGGGGTGGGTGTTGACGCTTTAGAGGCATACTTATCAAGGCAACCACACTCCCACACATACCCCTCTGTAAACCTAAATGTCAAGACATACATTTGAAGTAAAATTACCTAGTAATGGTTCTGAAAACAGTAAGAATCTACAGCCATGCTAGCAGCTTTGTGAGGCTGTACTTACTGTAGACACCGCTAAATGCTAACATTAGCATGCTAAGTTGCTCACAATGGCAATGCTAACATGCTCACCATAATGTTCACCATATACCTCCAGCGTGTTAGCATGCTATTATTCGCTAATTAGCACTAAACACAAAGTACAGCTGAGGCTAATGGAATGGAAGGTTTCCGGTCAACAAATGCCTTAAAAAAACTCGGTCTTAGTCTTTATGTAGCTAGCATTTTGTGGTCATTACTAGATCCCTACGTACTAAGACACTGGCATCAAAACACCAAAGTTACAGGGTCTGCCAATTAACTTTCCAACTGCAGAGGGATGGCAGGTTGGATAGGTTCTTTGAATAAAGAAATTTGAGAGTATATGACTATATTCCACTTTTGTTTATAAGCCCTTGTTGTCATTGGACAGCGTGAATATGAAACAAATACAAAACAGCAGCAAATATTTCCACTGTGGCTCAGACCAAAGAAAATCAACTGTAGATGTGATCGCAACCATTTGTGTAGCATCCTCTCACAGCTGTCCTCTCACACTCCTTTCCAGTTTCTATTTATACTTGTCAGAAAGGCCACAGTTAGGTGGAACTGTACTGGATGTGTGTGAAGTGTTGAACATTCAGGTATGTAGGTGTGACTGGATTTCAACAGCTAGGGAAGAGAAGTCAGATATGGTAAATGTATGTATTTTGGCAAATGTATGTGGGTTTTTTTTAACGTGACAAATCAGAGCTCCAAGCCATTTCTCACTTTGCTCTACTTTATCCAGGAATTATTCTGAGCGTATTTCTGTGTGTGTGTGTGTGTGTGTCTGATCATTTCTGCAGGTGGAGATCAGGGGGTTCTCAATAGTTTCTTTAACACCTGGGCGACGGCAGATATTTCCAAACACCTTCCCTTCATCTACAACCTCAGCAGTATTGCCATCTACTCCTACCTGCCAGCTTTCAAACAGTCAGTACACACACACACACACACACACACACACACACACACACACACACACACACACACACACACACACACACACA
>JAPMOB010233174.1:0-39976 GCA_029875015.1 Lepomis gibbosus
ATACTGTTTTCTATCCTTTCTATCTATCCGCACATACGGATGGGCCGCTTGCACTCTGAGTGCACAAGGTTGTTTTGGCTTATCTAGAAATAGATCAATGATAAGGAGATTATTTATAATATTTTTCATTGAAACCACACCTGCCAATCCTCCAGGGCTAAGCTAACAAATATAAATAAGACACTGTGTTACCATATGATTTTGATCATAAAACTGAAACTGTCCCATTTTACATGTTTCCTAGTAATAGTCTAAAGCAGCATTAGGTGATACATGGATGTTTATCAAAATTGTTTTTTTTAACAAATCCTAAAACATGCATTTACTTCTTGCATGAAACACTGATTTTGTCTGATTTGGCTTGTTAACACTGGGTTAAAGAAATATTTAAAACTTAAAGTGATACCTATTTTTAATAAGTGATTAGTGGTCTACTGCATACTTGATCAGGTGATGTGCACAGCAAGGGCATGTATACTCATACCAAACAAATTGGACATTGCTGTTCCAACCTTTGAGTAACAGATGGTACAGATTCTTGCATCTGAAGCCTGTGGACCAGACAGTATTCAGCTCTGAGATGAAGTATAGTATAGCAGCCCCAAGCTACCTGGAGCTGTCTGTTATTTGCTTTTACAAGTAATCACATCTCTGAGAAATCCAGCAAGGACACTGAAACAAATAAGAGCCATACTCACTCAAAGCAACTATAGAGGTGTCTTGGTTAGCAGCACATAGCTTTAGGTTATCTTCATTTTCACTAAGACATGCATATTAACTGGCATAATTAAATCTTTGTTATTTCTTTTTCCTCACCCAGGTGGTGGCATGTTACCGGCACTTGGCGTCATGTGTCGGTGGGTGCACAGACAGCTTGCAGCTGCGGGATGAGCTGCGGCAAACACGAGAAAAGGCTCAAAAGTTGGCTGTGGCCATCTGTCATCATCTGACCTCACATCTACGAAACAAGAGCCTGCCTGAGGAGCAGCGTAAGGAGATGGAGCTTCTCTGGGTCGCCTTCTCCTCCAGCCTTGAGCTCCTCCATGTTGACATGTGCAAAGTATTCAACGTGGGTGATATGTTCTCTCTGGCCAACCCTAATACCATGGTGCAAACTGGCATACAAGGTAAATTAAAGCCCTTCTTGTAAATGCAAGTTGTATTTCAGCAGGTAGAGTAGCCAATGAAAGCTCATCAGGCAAAAAATGTAAAACAAAGTTTAACATCCAATTTGGAAACTTTGGAGATAATACAATACAAGCAGTCATCTGCAAAATGATTCCACTACTACTACATTATTTAGGTGTGAATAAGACTGTCATGTGAAAATGTTGTAGTGAGCTTCCCCCATGCCAGGTTTATACCTCCAGTATGTCACAAAAATGCCCAATTTGATCAGTTTCACTTAGGGGTGTACTCATTATTTTTGCCAGCGGTTTAGACATTAATGGCTTTGTGATGTGTCATTTTCAAGGGGAAAGCAGATTTACACTGTTATACAAACAGAACACACTACTTTACATTGTAGCATAGTGTCATTTCTTCAGTGTTATAACATAAAAAGATATAATCAAATATTTATAAATATGTAAGGGGTTTGTGAGATACTGTACAACCCTGAACTAAACTTACTACTACTTAATTTCAGGAGGAGCACTGATGGCAAATCAATTGCTTTTCTGCCAACACAATTTGAATTAAGTTCACAGAATTGGGTAATTTTGAAACCTCATTCTAAAAAAATATTATGAAAACACCTATTATTAAATCAGTTACTATTTTGTCAAAATATGGTGACATTCACACTCAGTTTTATTAGGTACACCTATATAAATCTAATGCAGTCTAATAAATCCTCCCTTCATGAAACTGTTTAAGAGAGGTGATTTAGCTGTGTGGTCATCGGAGGCTGCAGTTTATGGTGCTGTTGAACTGTATTGCATTACACATAGAGGTGTTTCTGTTATTTAGCCTACCCCCATCTATATAAGTGGGGTGGACAAAATAATAGCAACACATCTCAGTACAAGGCAATACAGTTCAACAGCGCAGAATGAAAGTTGGAGTAACAACAAAACAAAACATTCTAAGCATCATGAGGGATTTATTACAGGACTGGCCGCAGTATTTTAGCTAGGTGAATAGTTTATGAATCTGTTTTTGACAACATTAGAACCAGTTTAGTCATGTTTGACTGGATGAAAACTGAAAAGTATTTTACAGACTGAAACATCAATTTTAATTTTGGTAATGCAGGAGGAGGCAGTGAGGTAGCAGCCCGTGCACTGAGTCTGCCAGACCTGAATCAAGTTCAGAGCCCAACCCTCCCTGCTGGTCTAGAGAGCCAGGAGCGCAGCACCATGGAGAAAGAGATCAGCCAAATTGATCACATGATCGATGACATGGAGATGAAAGTCAATGTTTTGCGCTGGATGGTGGAGCCCCGTGGGCCACAGTATGCAGACCCGCTCAGCAGCACAGACAGCACCTCCCTGGCTCTGCTGTCTGTTGATGAGGAGCAGCCTGAACACCAGCCTGAATACCAGCCTCTATGCCAGCGCAGTAAAATCTTTGTGCTCTTATTGCTGTTTGCTGTTGTTTTGGTGATAGCCACTTTATCTGTCTGTGTTGTCTTTTTCTCATGAGCAAAACCTTAATACACTCAACTTCCTGTAAAACCTGAGCAATGTTCAGGAACACAGTGAAAACGACTGCAAGCACAGTAGTTTTCTCTTTACATACTTATCATTTTAAAATAGCTGCTACATTATCTACTAGTGCATGAGATCATTTGTCTAATAATATACTGAAATAAATCTGGATGCAAACCAGTTGCCATATACTTTAAACTATCTTTGTTAAACAAAGTGACAATAAAAATGCATGGTTGCCAGTTACAATTAAATAATTAAAATAATTATTACAGTAAGGACAGGTTTTACTCACTCAGTTGTAAAAAGATATAGCTTATATTCTTTGTTCTATACAGTACATTCTCCTGACTAGTTTGTGATACATGAAGGGAACAATTTCTGTCCAAAAGACACTTGTCAAATTTTATTCCTTGTTGCCATCAAGAAGACATAGGTGTCGATGCTTTGTAGTTGATATACTGTAATAACAAGAATATTGACATCACATGGCTGAAGCTTTTTATTTTGATAGTGGTACCTTATTGTTTATATTATCTGTGCTGTAGAGAACTGACTATGTATAGTTGTGCATTATAAAAGTATCAACTTTGATATGACACTGTTGTTCCATTCATTTTCACTGAATAGCACCTTGCTAATGCACTAAATCATGTATGCAAAGCGACAGGAAAAACACAGTGGAGAACTACAAAATTACAAATGTCTTACATGATTCTGTATTAGATGAATTATATTCCTTGTTACCATCAAGAAGACATAGGTGTCGAACCTTTGTAGTTGATATGCTCTATATGTTTGATAATAATAATAATGGTATAATTGTTTAGTTAATAGTCTAAACATAAGTTTAGAGAGAATGTAACATTATTCATTTCTTAAGGGTCAGTTCACCCAAACAACAAATGCCTCCTTATCTATCTATCTATCTATCTATCTATCTATCTATCTATCTATCTATCTATCTATCTATCTATCTATCTATCTATCTATCTAGTGAAAAAAGCCAGCCAATGTGATTTCTGCTACGACCCAAATTCAATGAAGGTAAAGTGTAAACAGCATTTGTGACACACGTGAGCTTTATTTTGAAGTGCGTAACCGGACGTTTGGAAGTTTAACGTTTCACTGATTACTTGGCAAAACTAGGGGAAAAGTTGCGACACAAACGGCAGAGGCAGTGATACATTGTCAGGGTTTTCACAGACGGAAGCGCGGCCTGTCTGCTGGCGGAACACGAGCGTCAACAATGGCGCTTAAACAGACTCATTCGCGATTTAAACTTGTTGGCGTTAACCACCCAATAAAGTGGTATTACCCTGCTTTTAATCAACACAGAGTTGGCGTTAGAAGTTTTGTGCCAGCGCAAGCGACCATTTTACCAACAACATCGCGTTTGACAAGTGTCACCGCATCGCCGAGTGTCCGAGGTGTCATCCCTCTGACCTCCGAGCAGCCGCTGTGGACAAAGAGACGAGCTACTGGAGGGAAGGCGTCACATCTTTCTGCAATGACACAGATGTCCACAAGAGGTATAGGTTCCTATGGTTTCTTAACGTTACAGCGTTAATGTGGTGGCACTATAGCTAACTCCATCAGCCTTATTGGAACATGTGAAAGACATAAAACGCTCTTATCCTGGTAGATATTGTTGTAATAGACATAATTTTGATCAAGTGATCAGATACCTTTTCCCCTCTGAACTGCTCGGTAACTTTAGGAAAAGTTGGTCATGTTGGTATTTAGTTTATGGCAGCAGTCAAAGAAGTTACATAGGATGCAGGTCGACTGGATGGTGAAAACAGTAGAATGGCAGCACAGACAAAAGAATAAAATATGCATCATACAACAACTGTGCACTTACAAAGCTATCAGTTCTTTCACATATGAGTAAAGGAATACCCTTTGCTTGAAAATATTACTATTCTTCTATGACTTTTTTCCACACTTCTTCTAATGTAACATACTAAATATGAAGTATGTATATAAGCAAAAAAGGACAGGAAGGGAAAAGAAATATCTCTATATGTCCAGTGTCCATGTGATGCGTAATTTCTTGGATAATCACGCCCTCTTTACATCGTTTGTTTCAGAGCTGAGTACCTCCATGACAGCCTTCCAGTATGATTTGCAACCAGGATTCCCTGAAGGTGAAGGCGGGAGGCTATTATTTGATACACATGCAGTGGTACAGCTCTTTGAGGAAAATGGTTTGGCTTCTTTTGTTACTTCCAAAATGTTCACAAGATTACTCTGCTTTGTTAAAAATGAGCTGTTCATTTTCCTTGTGCCTGTTCATTTTCCATTAACAGGTTTCTCAACTCAGCAAGCTGAGGTGATGGTTAAAGTTCTGGTGAGGATGACAAACTCTAACATGGACATCATCTATAATGACATGGTAACCAAAGTGCAACAGGTGAGACTGTAGGAGGTTTGTACATGTTACATTTACTGTAAAAACAGTACTAAGCACAATGTCAAGTCCTGTAAAGGTCACTAAACCAAGATCACTGTGTTTAGCCCTGTCACAAAACTACTTGTGTTGAGCGATAAATTGTCCTAGAAATAATTGCGATAAATAATATTATTGTCATTTGAAGACCTTTTTACGCCACTGGCATAATGATAATTCAAAGAGCAACGAAGTTTTTATTTATAAGAATATTCAGGCATTGGATATAATGTCAAATATATTGTGAAAACCACACAACCAAAACAAAAAATAAAATGGACTATCGGGCTCTTAATAATTGCATTACATAAATGTTAAACTTTTGGCACATAATGGGACAAAGTTGACATTCACATTAACAGGCTCTGCTTTCTCATTCAGCTTGAACCCAAAATGTTCTGACTGGAATTATACAGAAACAGTAACACGTTATCTTCAGTTCACCTGGTTTTGTGTGTGTGCGGATCCCTGAGCTCCGCCCACGGTGAAAGAGCAGACCACGTGGACAGAAGGAGCGCAACCTTTTTAACCTTTTGTGTAATTTTTGGCAGGAGATCATGTTGCAGCGTGTGATGTCTCAAATAGCGACTGTAAAGAAGGACATGATCATTCTTGAGAGGAGCGAGTTTTCTGCATTACTGGCAGAGAATGAGGTATGTGTGTTCATCGAGAGGCTTAAGCTGTTTCCCAAAGGTAATTGTGATATTGCATCTGTGCTCGTGGTTGTTCTGGTGATCTTTGTGGTCTATGTTTTTGAGTCATATGACTTAAATTTCAATATTATAACATTTCTCCCAGAAACTCAAGATCCAGTTATTGCAGTTCAAGGTCCACCTGGCTGTAAGTGATTATTCTGATTTACTCAAATCAGTTTATGTCAAAGTTTTATGAAAAAATGAACATTTAGAATCTTTTCATCATCTTTGTTTTCTCCAAGATGTTTTTATTCACCATTAGTTTTGTTGTGGCCTCCCTTTGTGTATCTTTATTTCCACCTTGCAGGATGTCATGAATAAAGTGCGCTCAGATACTATTTTGGACATGAATTTGGAGAAAAGTCGCGTAAAAGAATTGGTAAGTGTTTGAGAAAAGTAAATCACAGGGTAAATTAGAGTTTGGAGATCCATCAACTATACTTTTAATTTTGTCTTTTTTTTCTGGACTTTGATTAAAATGACAGATAGCTTGATTGCTGATGCATTAAATTAAACCAACCCTGTATCTCATTGAAATCTCATTGATTGTCAGACAGTAATCCATTTCAGTTAGTACATAAACATGCTGAATTAAAGGAACGATAGATTGATCCCAACTTCTTCACAAGCAGACCGGGGACGTTTTACATTTACTGCTTTATAGAAAGGTGGGACAGGGAGACACATAAAGCTGTGGTCATGTCCTACATCGCACTCTTTGTATTTCTCTTCTAAATAACACATTGTTTCTCGTTATCAGAAAGCAGAGAATGACAAGAAGCTTCTAGAAATGCGAACAGAGATTATGGAAATGGTTTGTATATGTGCAGTACACCTACAGTACATGTTTTGTATCCTAATTACATCACATTTTTAGTTCATGGTAATCTACACAATGTACAATAACAGGGCAGAGAGTGATACAGTAGATGGTGTCCAGTATGACAACTGTTTTAGATGACAATTTTAGATGAGTGTGACAACCTATACATTATACTGTTGAGCAAAGTGCATTAACCTGTTCCCTACATTGATTTTTGCTTTATTAAATTACAAATAGACACACAAAAAAGTACCAATTGTAAAGTTCTAATAATGGTTGTCACTGATTGCTTTAACGCAAAAGCAGTTTGGCCTAATCTCAGTCCATAAAAGCTTTTAAATATTGGGTAGGTCTTTGGTGGGGCTTGTCTTTAATGTCTGCGTCTAATTGCCTTTTTTACAGACTGCAGAGCAAGATCTTCATTTAACTCAGACCAACATGAAAATAGACACTGAAGTGGCTGGTTTGAAAACCATGCTAGAGGCTCATAAACTGGATACCATAAAATACCTTGCAGGTAGGACATAACGCTTGTGCATTGTTGTTAGGTAGAATCAGCAGTCGTAATAGCATTGAGAATTTGGGCTGTCAGATAATTAGTCTTTATTTTAGTGGGGAAGAAACTGTTTTTTAAAGTGGGGTCTTTTGGTCAGGGACCTGAAACCTACATTGTAGCCACAAAGGCTAAAAATGCAACACGGTGTCCTTCATACATGCACATCCTATTCATATGTGTACAACTGGTGCAATTTAAAAATGAAAGTAGTACTCAGTAGTGCTATTTTGAGAGCCCTAGGTTTAACTTAAATTGTGAGGAAATAGATTTTTAACTGTTCAAAAGTAGTTCTCAAACACTTGACAGAATACAAATAGTATAGTAAAGTAAATAATAGTATATCACTGAGACTTACTGAAACAAGGAAACTAATGATTAACCTATGTTTTTTCTCTTTTAGGTTCAGTGTTCACCTGTCTCACTGTGGTCTTGGGTTTCTATCGAATTTGGATGTAAGCAGGATTATAAATATGATTTTCACATAACCCCTGGAAACACTTGAACGTTCAATGCAACAGTCTGAGACCAAATGTCTTTCACGTTGGGAAGTTTGCATTTATCAGTGCAATCTTATTTTTTTCTTAGAAGTACAGGCTATGGAAAATTGTATCTACCACCAGATTACTGTGGAGGTTTTTGAAATAATGACATTTTTACTCTTAAAGGATGTAACCCCCTCAGTGCTGAGGCCAGGCATTTTCCCCCTTTGCTGCCTATTATTTTTTTGGCTGCTGGAACATAGTTGATATATGTAAACGTTTTGGACACTCCAGTTTTATTCAGATGGGATTTTTTCCCCCTAAAAATAGTCCCTATTTCTAAATATGGTTTGCAAATAACTGCCGTGTTATTTAGACAATGACGTTTGAAACTGAAGTTAAACTTAATAAAAAAATCATATGCATTTATTTTATTTATATATCTATGTAACTCTAAACCACTCCTATATTATGTTATCACATATATTATCAGTCTTTCTGGTTTGGAGTTTCAGAAATGTTTTAACAGGATCCTTCAATGTATGTTATTTGAATGACATGTCTGAATTGTCAGTAAATATAAATTTTGTATGTTTATCGCAACTCAGTGATCTGGAAAAATGAGTGAGGTTTATTAGTGACAGTAATTTGATGATCTAAGGGGTGAATAGGGGATAAATATGAGTTGTCCTAAGGGAAAGATAAAGAATCCCTGGAAAATAAAACAGCCAATAAGCACGTCCTTGTGTGAGTTTACCGTGGGCTTTATTTTGAAACACATGTGAACCGGAAGTGCTTGCCTTTATGTATGGAACTGCTGAAGTGAACGTTGTACTGGCGACACGTGTGTAGCTGTCGAAGAAGCGTTTATCCGTCAACAACTACTCACGACATTGAATTGTAAGTTTACATATATGTGGTCATGCATTATAAGTAATAATTTGTAAAATTAGAAAAGAAGAACTCGGGAGTCATCAGCCAGCGGCTACTAAGCTAGCAGACGAGACGAGGCAACGTTATAACTTAGTAACTTAACGTTAGATAACGGTAAGTTAGGGGAACATTTGATACATGTGTCGTTTACCTTGTAAGAAAGCAACATAACGTCCGACCGACACTGTAGTCAAGTGGTTGGTTACGCGTCATTCAGCCTGAGTTCCTATATGTAACGTTAGCAGTATAGCCAGTACCCTGAGTTTGGTGAGTAACGTTACCGTTAAAGATAGTCGACTGTAGTCATGCGTATCTTTCGCGAGTCGAATAAACCATTAAATAAATTTAGGTATATTTATATTAAATTTGTTGCCCTGTCACTGGTAGATATGCTGATATGTAGTTTATTGTACTCTTGCAGGCGCAGTTAGATGTTTCCAGTGCAATAATGGCTGATGCGTTTAGCAGCAGCTCGGAAACAGTAATTCAGCGTGTGATAGATGTAACATTGAAGGCAAGCACCCCTCTGGAAAAACTTGAAGAGTCGTATCAGATAAAGAAGACTTGTGACTTCATCAGGGAGCGTCAATTTGAAAAGGTGAGTTTTTTTACTTTTGTCATGTAAAGAAAAATACTTGTAAACAGAAAAAGCCAACACACTTCTTGTTTATTTGTCTAAAATGGTAAATGTTGGCAGGTTGCTCTGCAGTTTCCTGATGAGCTGCTTGGGGATGCAGTTGCAGTAGCAGCAGAGATTGAGAGAAACAGTAACGTCAAGTCGTTTATTTTGGGAGATACATCCTACGGCAGGTAACGCAATAGGTTTAACTAAGTAGAGTCGTATTTGGTTTTAACCTTTGCACATGTCACTGTAGTTATTTCATTCTTCCTGTAAAGTTGGATGAAAAGCATTGTTCAGTTGTACCTTTTTATTGACAGGCATTTTATGCTTTACATGTCTTAGTTTCCAAAATTTGGATCTAGCACTAGCATAGCTTATATTTTGAACAGTTTTTGTAACACTAATTTAGTAATTGAGAATGCCTTTTGGCAGTTTCATGTATTTTATTTTTTTATTTATTTATTGTTGCCATGAGTGATAATATGCCTCAGAACATTTGCTTGTTGAACTTGAAAAAATACCAGCTCTACTGTGAGTTTTATTTTTATGCTTAAGCACATAATTTTGATTTATTCAAGGCCATTACAAAACACGATGTAAGTCAAATGATTTTAATGGTGTCAGCCATTTGTTAAATGGACAGCTGTGGTGCATTTTTCTATACAATATTAATTTTTGTTGAATTCTCTTGAGCAGTTGCTGTGTGGATGAGGTAGCTGCTGAACATGTTGGAGCCGACTGCATTGTGCATTATGGCAGCGCTTGCCTCAGCCCGTCTAAAAGGCTGCCCTTGATGTATGTCTTTGAGAGGAGACCGGTTGATCTTGAGAAGTGCACTTCTGCCTTCAGAGAACTCTACCCTGACCCGCATAGTCACATCATCATCCTCTATGATGTCAATTATGTTCATGCTATAAGTAAGCTATTCTACAAAGCCCTACTGTTTGCTCTTTTATCTGTTGTGTGAAACAGGATTAGGCCATCATACATTTATGCCATTATATTGAGTAGATTTTCATTTGTGAGGTCACTTTGTGTAATTCTTCATGAAAATAGGACAGCTTTAAGATTAAGGTGAATGATAGGACAGTTGTACTATTTTAGTTAATTTAACTATCAGCATCCTCAGTCCGAAAATATAAATTACAATCTCTAAGAAGTCACATTTACCACATTTTCAGTCAAGGCAGAAAGAAAAGAAAAATTTTTGCCTATTGTAATCTTAGTAAATGTTTGGTAATGTTTTCCTTGCAGTGTCTTAATACAACATATTTTAAATGTTTTCAGATGATCTTCAGACACTCCTTTCCCCAGAGTATCCAAACCTTGTCTTCTCAGAACTTGTTGTCGAAGGGGAGCAGTGTTATAGTAACGGCCAAATTAAAAGACCACATGACACCTGTCTGGCAGAGCGAGACAGTGGCCAGGTTATCTGTCAGTTTGGAAGACAGTTCTCATTGAGAAGTGGTTTAAGCATAAAAGACTACAGCATGTTTTATGTAGGCCAAGAGGGAGCAACCCTAAGAAACTTCATGATGACTTGGAATCGCTGCTCGTTTAGTTCCTTTGACCCCGTAACAATGATGGGGAGGACTGAGTCAATAAGTATCAACCGTGCACTGATGAAGCGATATTACGCTATAGAAAGGGCCAAAGATGCTAATGTGGTTGGCATCCTGGTTGGAACACTCGGGGTGGCAGACTACCTCACCGTCATCCAGCAGTTGAAGGAGACCATCAGCAGAGCTGGCAAGAAGAGCTATATGTTTGCCATGGGGAAGCTGAACGTGCCCAAACTAGCAAACTTTCTGGAAATTGACATTTTTGTGCTAATTGCATGCCCTGAGAACTCACTGCTGGACTCAAGTGAGTTCTATAAACCTGTAGTAACACCATTTGAGATGGAGGTGGCCTGCAACAAGAAGAGGGAGTGGTCGGAGGAATATGTCACAGACTTTCGACAACTCCTGCCAGGTAAGACTAGGGTTTATTCATATCAGAAATTCCAAAATCAACTTCTCAACTTTTTTATATTAAGAGAATGTGGTTTTCATTTTTATTTATAGCCTTCCCTTGCAGGAATAATAAAAGGATCAAATAGTTGCAAATGATGGCTTTAGTGTGCCATATGCAGAGGACAACAAATCTGTGATGATTAAATGTTGTAAAACTGTGATCATTAGCACAAGTTTTGTATAACTGTTTAATCATACACCTGATTATATACCTACAAATCCCTGACTTTTTGCAAGTATACTTAGAAGAATTGATGCTGTTATAAAGGTGAAGGAGGTCACACCAAATATTGATTTGATTCAGATTTTTCTCCTGCTCACTCACTTTGCATTTTGTTAATTGGTAAATATAATCTATTAACATGTATATTTTTGAAAGCATTCTTACTTCACAGCATTTTTTCCACACCTGCCTAAAACCTTTGCACAGTACTGTATGTCAAGTTTGTTTAAATTATAATCCAAGTTCAGCTGTTTATGTAAGCTTTATTAAAAAATAGAAATGGCTGGGTGAAATACAAGATTCAATTGAAGGCTATTGAAATATTTTGCTACATCAAATTGATATTACTTTCTGTCTCTCTTTACCACTTTTACCAGGTGGACAGAGTCATGTGCCCTTGGCGGCTGATCAACAGGAGGAGGGTGATGAGACTGACGTGTCTTTAATCACAGGAGCTCTGCGACGCCAGAATCTGTTAATCAGTGAGCCTGCAGAGTCCTCGTGTGGCTCATCTGTGGTCCTCAGGAACCAGACGCTGACTGTAGCCAACACCAACTCAGCTGGTATAAGAATAAAAAATTCTGCTGTACATAAGACACTGTTTGCTTTAATTTCCATCCGTAGGTTTATTGCAGAATTTTGCTCACATACAGTAATTCTAACTCAAAATAACTTTACTTGTTTCAGTTTTACACAAACACACTTTGTCTTGTATTACACTACACATTTATGCTTTCTCTTCTCAGCATCTTTCCTGGCAGTACGGAGCTGGCGTGGCTTAGAGCAGAAGTTGGGAGAGACACCTGTGGTTAAGGCAGTAAAGGGCGGACGAGGCCTACCTATTGCTTATGAAGAGGAAGGAACTTCTTCATGATAATTTACCACCAATCTGCAAGGTCTCAACACTGTATTTAATCATGGCTGCCTGCAGTAACAGATCCATCCATTGTCATCCAGCATACAGGGTCATGGGGGGCTGGAGCCAATCCCAGCTCACATCGGGCGAAAGGGGTACACTCTGGACAGGTTGCCAATCCATTACTGAGCCAGTTACATATCTTAAATATATATTGCTTGTAATAACTGGATAATTAAAAAGCAATAATTAAATGTTTTCATACACAACCAGATATCAATAGTTTTTATTTTTGTGTTATTTACTAAATCGCAGAATGTAACCTGTGATTGATTCCTAATCAATTTAGTTATATTTTTTATTTTATATAAAATTTTTATATTTTATTATAAAATGGTTTTGACAGGGGGGACATTTTTCAGCTTTGGCCACATAACTGTATTACTGGCTTTAGTAGCTTTTCTGTTTGCATTTATTTATTTACTTTCCATGGACAGGAACTTCTTCCACAAAGGATGCAGGAAATATACCAGTAATCCCATCACACTGCCCCTCCAACCAATCCTGGTTGACTAAAGAAAAATAAATGATTAGTTAGAATCATATTTCTTAGACATATAACTATTAATAAATACATGTCACATATAGTAGAATCTTACTTCTAGAGACTAATGTGATTGTGTCGCCTTCTTCAAAATTGAGATCCTCTGGGTTTGACGACTTGTAGGAATGAAGTGCAACCAAGTGAATCACATTCTCATTTTCTGGCTTTCCATCAGTTTGCTAGAAACACAAGACACACACAAATACTCCTTTCCTGCTCAATGTCATCATAACTCAAGCATACAAACACCTCTATACTTTGCTGATTACAATGAATGTACAAAAAGTAAAAATGAGTTATAAATAAATCAAAGTGCATAAACATTGATGCATAGATATTTAGCTATAACTGCCTGCTTTATGTGGTGTTAACAATCTCGAGGAGGAAGATGCTGGAGTAAAAAGAAATTCACTCTAATATGGTACAACAGATGTTATAAAATCAGATTCTGGCTGATTTGATCAACTATGTACTTAATGCTCCACTTACCTCTTTGGTGTTACACCATAAGGTGATGCGCCTGCCACTGGCACAACTCCACACATTTTCCATTTCTGTGTTTGCATTTATTTCAATTTGTCCAGTTGCCTCTGAGTTTATACTAAATTGAACAAAAGGATTGAATTTTGTTCTCCATCAGTGACACAATATACCAGTTAAAGTGGAAGTTGTGCAAATGTTTCAAATGTGCACCGTACCTCAAGGTGATAGCAGTAGAAGGCAGATTCAGTTTCTTACTGATTTTCTCAATCAGTATAGCATAGGGAGACCCAGGTGGTACTGAGACAGCAAAGTTGAATGTGAAACGGACTTTGACAATACATGAATTGTTGGTAGACTGTGCATCCTGGCATTAACGAAAGAAAACATTGGTGGAATTAAGCTGTTACAGAAATCACAAAACACTTTAACTTCTAATTTTGTGTCATTCATGGGCAGGACTGAAAAAATCAAGGATTTGACTCAGCATACCTTTCGTTGTAGGTCTCCACTGCTATCACTAGGAGTAAGACCTTAAAACAAAAGGTTTTGTTATGTAAGACAAAGTGTATTTGTGAATACCTTCTCTTGTGTTACATTTGTTAGGGTAAAATACAGTGAAGGTATGGTACATAGCACCAATCAGAGAATGGTGCCTGTAGTTATGTTAGCTTGCTTAAAGCTGGAGCAGACAATGTCAGAAGACTACTAGCAGTAGACAGCTAGATTATGAAAGAATCCAACCAAAAAAACCCCACCCTTCAAACCCACTCCCCCAAAAATAAATTTTCGTTTACAATGAGAGCACGGGTGGTGTGCGCTCAGGCTTCTGAAATCAATTGCCTGCCCTAGCTTAAATTGTATGTAGGAGAAGTCTACCTGTTTTCCTTTCAGGTCTGGTTGGCGCCTTTCGAGTTGGAGGCTCAGATTTTCCCTGTTCACGGGTACAGACAAAATAAATAATTAAAGATCTTATTGCAACGTACTACACATTTTCAAATAAATACCATATTTCATCAAGTCCCATTTAAGAAACTTGTGCATTCCTGAGCATATTTAGAAAATAAAAATAAGACTACTGATGATGTATTTAAAAAAACATGTTAAAATGTTTGACTACTGGAGCCTACAGGACCTCTATATAGAAATACTAAGAAGAAATCTTTCTATAATGGCTGGACATGAACAATATTACAGCATTCTATTATACTACCAAGAAAGTAATAAAAATAAAAATAGGAGATAGTTCATTCCTTACCTCATTCTGTTTAGAAGCCATGGAGATCTCCAAACGTTCCAGGTAATTGTAAGGGACAAGTCCCTTCTATAATTAACATGATAATGATGAATACTCTCAATTGACTTAAACAAATTAATTCTCTTACATTACATGCCATGAATATTGGTTTCTATGCATTTTTCAGGTCTTACACATGCATAGAGGTTGCAGATGTATAGATTCTGTACATAATGGTCTTACTCTTCCATTGAAGATCACTAAAGCCCAGTTGTCAGCACCCTTCTGGAGTACAAACACAATATTGCCTGGCACTACAGCCAACTCATCACTGGTCTCAGGATCAAACTCAAACAGAACAGTGTGGGGTTCTCCTTCTAAAGCCCTGTGAAGACAAGAGACAACCACATGGCATTAAGAGACCTCCTGGTGAGGGAGTACACACACTAGTCTTGATTATTACTGTACTATAATACATTTATATCCTGCTGTCCATTGTGAGCATAACATTTCATAGATTACAAAGCCTCACACTAGAGAGCCAGTCAGTCTGTCTGTAATGAAACAAAATAAAGATAATCTTGACGTTGGGTTATCTAACAAATTGATAACAGTGCATCATTATCCAGACAGTTGCGCCAGTTGACCAAGCAGGCAGAGAGGAGTCTGACCAACTGTTTTGGAGAATCCCTGGCTGTCACCTTTGGCTTACTTTTGCTTTCTTTAGATTAGAAATCGACCTTATCGTGACCTGGGGAAACCTGTGTCATTTTACCCCTAAAATTCCGTCACACCTTTCTACACTAAGTGCAGATTTTTCTATTTTACATATCCTCCATTTTCAGTAGAAGATCCATGATCAAAACCTTACCAAGTATTTTGCAAACAAATAAAAATATTTTTCAACATTGTAACTACTAACTAAATATAATTGTATATACATATAGAGAGGGTCAAGTGTCTACAACTTCAAGGTGACTGATCTACCTTAGAACCTCAGGTTCTTTGGGACGAGTTGGACCATCTTCAACCTGTCAGAAAGAAAAACACAAAGCATCCAATCAGTGGTGCTGGAAAAGCTTTCAAATGAAGCTGTCACTGACGTGGTGCAGTACAGTATCACAGCAATAGTCTTTTAGTTAAAGGAGAATTAAAAAATAAAAATTACTTATGACATGGTAAAGCTTGGGCAGAAAATGTCATCAATCCCTACATATAATGCAGCTTGTGATACATGAATGTTTCCTTGGATTATGGTCACCAGTATAAGTTGATCATGAATAATGTAGTTCCTCATAAACTTTAAAATTTTTCAGTATAATATATATTTGATGTAATGTGACAAAATAAGATAAAAATAACACGCTTGTCACCAGATTTTATTGTTTTTTTGTTTCTGTTTTTGTATTGCCAAAGACGAGCCCATATGTCACCTGTGGCTGTAAAGGGGCAAACCCAGAGAAGGCATCCTGAGGAACGACAGAGGCAACAACCTGATGGTGACAGAGGAAAAAACAAAGTACGATATGTCAAATAAATATTGTGTTTTCTCAAAAATGACTTTCTCTTAAAAAAAGAAAAAGTACTCAAAGATATGATATTGTAGTGAACTTTACTCAGGTTAATTAGTCAGTGATCAGTTTAATAATGGAACTTCTACTCCGGTAAAGTTATGTCATTAGATAAAATATTACCTTCGCTTTGCCTAGGTAGTCCTTCTTTTCCAGCTCAGCAACATAGTGCTTATTTGGTTTAAATAGCACTTTTGATGGGAACTCGACTGGTTTGAAAATTTTCTGTTTCTGTTGGTGAAATTGCATTGCAAGGGATATTATAATATTGATCAAGCATTTCTGACATGAAAGTACATTCTAATTCAACTGAGAATACCTTTGCTAATAAACAGAGTATTATTTTGAGCTATACACCAATGTAAAAGCCCTCTTCATGCCTCAACCTTGACCCGTCATTGATTAGATTTATATTTCTGTAAATTAATTTAAGGCTTTTAGTAATACAGTGGAAACCTCTTATAGTGATCACATCCGTCTGGGTCAAATTGATCATTATAAGCGGATGATTACTATAACCAAATTACTTTTCTTTATTTCCCATTCAGATTGTCATCTAATTGGCATTTATATAGACTTTTATTACATGGATGTAAACCAATGAGCTTTAATGCAGTGTTATTTACTGAACTTTTTACCTGTTTGAAAATTCAGTAGTTTCAAACACAGTACTGTAGACTATATAAAATGTAGTTTACTGTAGTTCAAAATTAAAATTAAGCTACAGCCTAAAAGAGTATTGTGCTGTTAAATGCAGTAACAGTAATAGAAGTAATCAGTTGTGCAAGTTGGTCACTGCTTGGCGGGGGTTTCAGTGCATTTCTAAATTTTTAACAGGCCTTAAAATAAACTGCAGTATATTAATGCTGAACTGACAGAGTTTGAAAACACAAGTATTCATAAAATAGTCAAGTTTTTTCCCCATATGTTGTCATATATGAAAAGTCCTGTAACTATGATCCCTATAAGACTTTAATGGTTACTGGGTAATCAATGTGAAGCAGTGCTATGTTAAAAAGACTTGTGGGTGGGTGCATCACCTTGTTTTAAATTGCTGCATCCCACCCACATGTTAACTGACCAGGGTTGACTGCAGAGCTTTGTCGATGATATTGAGCTTGACGTCTGTCTTGTAGTCGAGAGCCTTCACAAGGTGTTCCTGGGCCTTTTCCCAGTTACCCAGCTGACCCTCAGCCAGAGCCATATTGTGGAGAACCTGTGGCAGGAAACATTGATATTTGCTTGCCACTATTTTCCTCCCTCATACAGGCCAGATAATTGAAAACAGTGCCTGAGTCTCTGTTATTAGGAGGTTGGGTTTAAAGAGCAAAGGAATTTGCTCCACGTCTATAAACTGTAAAGAAAAAGTCTAATGCCCCCCTCTTAAGCAGAGTAATAATCTGCAACTGACGTAATGAAGCTTTACAATAACATTTAAAAAATGATTGGAGGCTTTTAGATTCTTACCTCACATGCATACAACTTGTATCTGAGACCAAGTGCCTTGTAATCTATCAGCTGGTTGCCTCTTAGTCTTTTGAGGGCATGCTGGAAATCAGCTAAACTCTCCTCGTACCTTTTAATATAAACAATTCAGTTAATTACTTTTGCGAGTAATAGACCAAAATAAAATGTAGAAATAAGAGAGTGGTGATTAGAAATCAAATTTTATGATAAAAAAGCACAGTGTGTCTAGTACACAGTGTTTTTAAATCACAATGTTAAATGTGAAAAACTAGTGTGGCCATTTAATTGAGATGACTGGTGTGTCTTGCCTCTTCTTTTTGTAAAACGTGATTCCTCTTTGAAAAAAGGCAACAGCCAAATGCTCGTCTTTGCGTATGCTGCAATCAAATGCCTGAGAAACATAAGAAAACACTGTTACTTCCTCTAGTAGAAAAGAGAAACGGTACTACTTCTTCTTTCTCAGTGACTTGCACTTTCGTACAGCAAAAAATCACTTTATCTAAGCTTTATCAACTACATGTTAAGAAGATTTTTTTTTTTGATTAATAATATAATGAAATTACTACAGTGGATATTTGTGTGTAATTTTATCTTGTATTTTGCACAAAAAACAACAAAAGTCAGACATACCTTTTCAGCATCATCCAGGTTTTGGTTAAGAAGATGAAGACAGCCAATGTCAAAACAAATTTTGGAGTTTGGTTCTTTGATAGACAGGAAAATCCTGAGTGCTTCTGTCAAATCCTGTCTGTCAACACAAGTTACAGCCTCGTCCCAAAGCCGCAGAGTGTCCAGAAAAGACATGGTTGCAGTTAAGAGTACAATGAGCTACAGACCAAATTGAGGAAGTTCTTCTGATTTGTACCAGGGAGATCAGGAAGTGCAATAACAGTGTCATTGTTGGCACATTTATGTCCACATCGCCATCAGGCCCAATGGCTGTTGCTTCCCCCTCCCATGTGATTCTTTGACATCTATGTAGCAATTCAGTGTTTAGGTGTGCTGTACACTTTCCGATATGACTTTCTGCCCCTTATACATCATAAATGGGGTACATCAATATTTACCCAATATAAGTCTGTTTTTAAGAGGGATGCAGGGGGGTGTTGGGGTGCTGACATAAAGAAAGTGTAATAAGGAGCAGAATTTGAAGTACAAAGATGAGCAATTAGACATTGGTGGAGTGTTTTTGACATGATGATTTACAAGCCTCACATCTGGAGAACCAGGACGAGTTTTATTTTGTGATAAGCTGTCTGTAGTCGGTCTTCTTGTCTTTCAGTTATCACCGTCACTCCCACGTATAACTGCCACACTTCCTCAACTTCCGGTAAAAACCGTAGGAAAAAGGTAAAAACTTGAAGAAATCATCACATGTGAACAGAACAGCCAATGAACTATTAATACTATGAACTCTCGCACACAATATCTTACTCAGTATTGTAACGCAAATGAACAAGTTCACTAAGAAAGTATGACTTGTTTTGTGCTGCCACAAAGTAAATAATGCTCTTATTTTAAAAGAAACAAATACGTATTTCCGCTCTTCTTGAGGTCAACTCTAACTCAGACGAGTTGCCCTGATGCAGCCGTCGCTAGCTAAACAAACATGTCACCGATATATTATCAGACAACGAACTTAATGATACGTAGATGAATGAAAAGGGGAATATGCGACGATTAATAAGAAGCGTGCCAAGTCTAAAGCTGTAGATGTAGAGCTGATATATTAAGTGGTCTCGTGTAGTGTAGCCCTTTGTGACCGTGTTTACACATTTCTAGCTTTTAGTTTGCTTATGTAAGCTAGCAAAATGGACCTTGGAACGATGTTGTACAACAATTTGAAAGATGTTACATGGAGCACGACGTCCTTACCATTAGATCAACTTGTCAGTGCTTATAGGTTGCCTCAAATTGTCAAGCTGGATAACGGTCAGTAACTTTGTGTTACTACTTGGTTTTCTTATGCTAGCTGCTAATTTGCTAGTTAGCCGCTATTTTGTCATGGTATGGTGTTATTTTTCAGCACTACCAAAGGCGTATTTTATTTATTAGTTTAATGCACAAAAAAGTTATCAGAAAATTGTCTAACGTTAGTAACCATTAAAATTTTTCTAATGATTAAAGTTGCTTCTCTATCGTTAAGCTGTTGCCATTTAAGTAGAGGGTGTAAGTTAGAGTCACCTATTTGGTATTTTCTGCAAGGGACAACATAAAGGCATCAGGTGCACAGTGATCACCTGAAAATGTGTGCGTTTCATTGTTAAGGCCCATGTGCAGCATCGCGCCATTTTTAAAATGTGAATGAGAAAACGAATATTTGGGTACAATGGTCATTTAAACAAAACGAGATGAATCTAGAAAAAACCCCACTGATGACTGCATTATGGGGTTAGAGAATTTACTAAAACAGCTGTTTTGCCTGACACTACACTTTTGTTCATAATGGTATGCACTTTGAAATGAAGGCATTATGAAATCAGGATTAATTATTAGTTTGTTCTCTAGCTTCCCCTCTTCTGTCACACTCTGCTAAGCCTCTCATGCAGAATTGTAACGGTGGATTGTACTTTGAAATGGTAGCACTTGCTTTTTAGAGAGGTATGGATTGGGGCATTAGTCATTGTCCATGGACGATAATGATTTGTGCGTACTAAATCAATATGTTGGCTGGAGTGGTGAAGTTCACAAGTGTTTAAAAAAAAGTCATTCCTCGGGATACTTACTCACAATAATCATTATTTTAATCATTATAAATTAATTTCAATGGTACCATCTAGACACCACTGTGTGTAATCACGGTAATTTATAAAGTAAATGCCAAAACTCAGTTACTGGATGTAACACAATCTTTGTCTGTGATATACTTAATATTTCAATAAGGACAAGCCATGATGCGAAAGTTGCAGGGTTTTACATCACCGTTGTTTTTTAACAGTTAAGATTTTGATTGTGCAAAATGGACAGCAACTACACCAGACATTATTCTGAACATTTGTTATATTTAGTGTCTGTTGCACCTGGCAGTATTTCTTTGTTTGTAAGGTATACTCTTTGTTCTGCTTGTTGATTTTCATACCTGCAGGTCAGTTGGTTGAAGGGCTCAGAGACAATGACTACCTCTTGGTTCATTCCTGCCGTCAGTGGACAACTATCACTGCTCACAGTCTGGAGGAGGGACACTATGTCATTGGGCCCAAAATAGAGATCCCTGTGCACTATGAAGGTGAGCTGCTTCTGCGTGAATGCTTGATGCTCTTGAATTTGCTTGACAATGCCTTTTGATAATGTATCTTTTTATATAAAATTAAAAGTCAGGTGCTTAAACTGACTGCATGGGATCCGAATTGGGGGCTCCTTGAATGATGATTGGAATCTTTGATGTCTGTAGCCCTAAAAAATACACAAGACATTTTGAGATGAGTTTTGGTGTAAAAGTACAACCCATGCATGACCCTGGCCGTTGCATTGATATGTCTTTTCCTACTTCAGGTCAGTTTAAGCTACTGGAGCAGGACAGAGATGTCAAGGAGCCTGTGCAGTACTTCAACAGTGTGGAGGAGGTGGCCAAAGCATTCCCCGAGAGGGTGTACGTCATGGAGGAAATCACTTTCAATGTTAAGGTACTTCTAATCTATTGAAGTTATTGAGAGCCTCTTCTTCTGGTGGACCACCGTGGGAACTTATGTCTTATTTCGGAAGAATCATGTACAGTTGTCAAAGGCAAAAGACAACAAATTTTTGATCCCGTTTGAATTGTGCCCTGAATTACACAGATGATGTTTGTCAATTTAAAATATACATTTGAAAGTCAAAGAAAGTCGCAGTTTGTTGTACTGTTGTTTGTTGAACTGTTAAGGTTTAAGACTGTGAAAATACATAATTACAAAGGATACAAACACAAAAGTCGCATATGTGTAACCTTTTCTCTCTAAGAGGGAAGCTAATGTCAGCAAACTTACATGTGTAGATGATGTGATAGGACAACAGTCATTAGATTAAACACATCAGGTGTGATATATTTTTGCATAGAACATAGCTTAAATAGACTTTCTTTGTTGGAGTCTAGTTTTACTTTGAGCTACTTCTCAGACTTTAAAGAAAAACTATCAATAATATTTATAAAACAATGACAAAAATCTATACAGAAAGCAATTGCTAATGCGCTAACGTAGAGTTTGTGTCAAGGTTTGTGCTTCAATATAAAAATCACAGGGTGGAAATGCTTTCATTAATTTCCTCATTACTTAAGTCATATGGCATGTTTTCACAGATGGCTTCGGGTGAATGCAATGAAGACACTGAAGTTTACAACATTACACTAAGCACCGGTGATGAACTGACATTAATGGGCCAGGCTGAGATCCTGTATGCCAAGACCTCTAAAGAAAAATCAAGATTCAACACTATTTTTAAGAAGATTGGGAAGCTAAACTCCATCAGCAAGATTGGTCGAGGCAAGATGCCCTGCTTGATTTGCATGAACCATCGCACAAATGAGAGCATCAGCCTGCCTTTCCAGTGCAAAGGCAGGTTCAGCACCTGTAGTCCACTGGAGCTTCAGATGCAGGACGGCGAGCACACCATCAGGAACATTGTTGAGAAAACCCGCCTCCCGGTCAATGTCACAGTACCCAGCAGTCCACCCCGCAACCAGCACGACCTCCACCTCATCCGTGAGGGTCATCGCTACAAATTGGTCAACATTCAGACGAAAACAGTGGTTGTGTGCTGCATTCTGCGGAGCAACAAAATTATCCCCATCCATTTTCCGTTTCATATGGCCATGCCTAGATTTATTATTCCAGAGGAACTGCTGCAGGGAGAGTTGTGGTTAGACACTATGGTACATCGCTGGTTCTCTTTCTGCCAAGAGCAGTTTGACATAGACGACTATTCTCGTGCCGTCCGGGATGTGCGGACAGACTGGAACGACGATGGCAAGAGCCCTAAGAAAAGCAGTGGAAACGGTAGTTGCAGTGGAAGCAGTGGAGGCAGCAGCAGCTCCAACGGATGTCTCAACCACATGCAGATTCCCAGCTCTTTAACTTACGCCCGGGATGAACTCACACAGTCTTTCCATCGACTATCTGTGTGTGTGTACGGCAGTAACCTGCACGGTAACAGTGAGGTCAATTTGCAGGGCTGTATGACGCTCTGTGGAGATTGGGCTCTCCTGCCCTCTGATAGCATCCCTGCAGAGTCAGGAGAAAGTGAACACTTTTTCCCTGAGCTGTTGGATAGCACAAACCAACAACCATCCCTCAACAAGTCAGACGTTCCCTATGAGGAGCTATGGTTGGATCACTTGAGAGGTCAGATCCCAAAACCTTCTTTAAGCGAGGGAATTCGAGGCATCAACAATGGCTCTAGTACAACAGCAGCCCTGTCATATCCTGTCACTTGTCCTCTCGGTGCAGTAACCAGTTCAGATGTGTCTCTTACTCCACCACCAGTCCCACCCAAGTCTGAAGCTGTGAGTATAATCTCTTATACTGTAAATTGTAACCCTTAAGATTTCCTGTCTTGTTTGATTTGGCAACACCTGTGGTTACCGTGGTGACAGCAAATGGAGTTTAAAAAACAGCAAAGTTGGTTACCTTGCAGATTAGTTGGAGGTGTGCAGACTGCCACATGAACATTGAACAGCTCACTGCGGTTGTTCCGTCTTGTTGTACTACTCTTAAAAGTGATCGGCTGAAGAAAACAGTGTCAGAAATGATGTAATCAATGTTATCTTTGTTGTATGGATACATTTTTGATAAAAGGTTGCAGTTTGTGCGAGACATTGTGACAAATGCATTGCCTTTCTTTTGGCTGCACCCCGTGTTTTGCCAGTAGAAACCTTTTAATGTAGCAATAGGATATTGGGTTCTATATTCTATAAGATCCTATATTATGCAAAATGCACTTTTTCTTGTCTTTTCAACAAAAAAATAAATATATGTTCCCAGTGTAGAGCTACAACTAATGACTATTTTGACAATTTGACTATTTTGTCATTAATGTCCTGTCACAGACCAAACAGTAAGAAAAAACTGTGTGCTGCACTCATCTGTGCAGTTGATCTGCTGTTACCAAGGCATATAATTTATCTAATGATAGTAGCTTACATACTGTTATTGCAACACAGGCTAACACAATATTTTTACACAAAGAAACGTAATGAATTACATTTGCTGAATATGGGAGAGTGGAAAATGATTGTGGTAGACTATGTTTTACAAGTTTATAAAGTTTCCCAACTCAAAACACTCCGTGTTTTTTTTTTTAGAGTCTATTGCAAATTAGCTGCCACCTCAAATTACTCGTCCCGGTTTGAAGGACAGATCCCATTTCAATGAGGATTACAAAAACGCATTAAAGACAGACAAAAGAAGTGTTTGCCATTAGAAAGTATCAATTTGTCCAGTGTTCTCTAATCTTGTGCACTCAGCAGCAACACGAGCTGCGGCTCACAAGCTTTTTGGTTGAGTTTAGAGTTAAATACTCCCACTTTGGAGGTTTTAGGTCGTTATCGTGTTAAGTTACCTTCGCTGATGTTGCTTTGCTAACGTTACTGTTCACTTCAAGCTGACTGTGTCGCTATGGCCCTATGACATCATGAACTAATCGATAATTAAATTTGTTGGCAACTAATGCATCATTGATTTTTGTTGACTACGTCGATTATTCGTTGTACCCCTTGATGCCAAGTTTGCACAGGACCTCCTCCAGACTTTTAGCACAGTAGACGACCCCCACCCACTGACCACGTACTGATTACACTGCTCTCAGCCCAACACAACACCACGAGGTCATTCCATCTCTGATCTAGAGTTGGAGGTTGTTCAGTTTGTCTATTAAAATGCTTTTATTGTTTAGAAGGACAGGTAAATAATTTCTGGTTTATCCTCTGATGTTCTCCGGCTGCTCTGCCTCTACTCTGTATGATGATACAGAGTCAGTCTGATGGACAGATAGCTTTACTTGTTGCTAACACTACAGTAACAGCTAACCACTGTAGCTGCCATTATCAGCGGGTTCCTCCCGAACTGGTCACTCCCAGCAGTCCACAGCTCGTTACGTTTACATTAGAGGTGTAAAATCACATCACCATCACACCTCCGCCGCACCAAGCTTCCAGTCCGGGCAGCGTCAGCTAATAGGGTTGACGCAGGGCTAACTGAGCAGTAGTTAGTGGCTAAAGTAACTACTAACAACAAGAATAGCCATCTATCCATTAGGGTGACATCATAAGGTAAATATTTTATATATGAGCCAGTTTCACCAAAATCTGTTAATAAAGTTGTGTTTTTGTACTGCAACCAGTGAGACCTAGTCTGGCACAGCCAGACCTATGAGCCAGACCTATTGCCAGCTAGTTGCTGCCAGCTGATACTCGGCCATAGACTGTATTTAAAAAGTACTCATCAGGCTTCTGGGAAGTTGGCCAATCAGAAGAAAGAGGGATTTTAGGGAGGAGGGGCTTAAAGAGAGGAACTAAAAGTGTTCAGAGGGTGAATAGAGCCGACGCAATGTACAGTATGTTTAAAAAAAAAAAAAAAAGTTTTTTGAACATTAAAGCATGGAAATAATTTCTAGTTGACACCCAAATTAAAAGTATGAACCTGAAAATGAGCATAATATGGGACTTTTATTACAGCTCTGGCGAGGTGTAAAGATAGTGAACACTAAACAGTGAGGTTGCATGAATGCGAGAAGATTGCACTGGATTTCATAGCTACATAGTTTTCCTGTGAATCCTTCGTGCTAGGAGAGAGACTGTCCACCCCTGCAATAAAAACTACTAAAGAGACAGATGATTACTGAATTTAACTTAGACTGGCTGTTGCAGATAAAATGCAGTCAATAAAAAGTATATAAATGGGGTTTGATGTTCTAAAATTCTAAAGGGTTAAGCAGTAACTTTAAACAGTGTCTAACACCTTATATGTTGGTTTTGCTGTCACTTTCAATGTCCATGTATTTCCTTTGTAGGTGAAGGAAGAATGCCGTCTTTTGAATGCCCCACCAATTCCTCCACGAAGTTTGAAACAGATGCCATCAGTGCCCATCCTGTCAAAGCCACGGCAGCAAGAGACCCGGTCTCCAAGTCCGACCCTCTCCTATTATTCTTCTGGTCTCCACAACATGTAAGAATTGGAACCATCTCATACCACATACCAATTACACATAACTAAAATAATAGGCGCGTGACAAGATCTCAGGACCAGAATAGAAACGCAGGAGTTTCTAAGTAAATTAAAATGATACAATTTGTCATTGAGATGAAACCAAACAAGTCACAAAAGAGTAGGGAAGACTAAATTTATCCCTGCATGTGTGCTGACTCAGCAGGGATCTTATTAAATGAGAACAGTTGATCTACAGGAGAAACCATATCTGAAAGCAATACAAAATGCCTGAGAAGCCTTACTGCATTAAATTTTTATATTTATTATATATACTGTTATATATTCGTGTGTTTCCCTTTACATACATAAAAATATTTCCAGATGTTGATTGATGTGTTTAATGCCAAAAATATAATTTCAATCTCATCTCGTTCTTGTAAACCCAATATCGTGTCTCGTCTCGTGAGCCAAGTGTCTTGTCACACACCTTTTAAATGACAGGAAATTATATTTGCTTTGAGAATAGTGGGGTTGTATAAATTCAGACATTTCAGTCTTAAATTTCTAGTTAAGCTAATTTATGTTGACATGTCATAGACCCAGACAATCATGTGGTCATTGTGGTTTTTTTCATAGTCTGTTCAACTGCTACCTGAAATTCATGTAGATGTTTTGTTTGTTCCCGTCTATTTAGCTTTGTCACTTAAATATTTTATCTTTAGTCTTTCATGAAACATTTTAGTGCAGGTAAAAAGTAATGTGTTAGCACATTGAAGTTTTTCAATTCTTTTCTTAACCTGAAGTCTGTATCAGCTGTCAAAAAAAGTTTTTGTTTAAAATGGTAAATATTGATGAGGTCTACGTGATGTTTGCTCTTATACCAGAAATTAATTTTATATTCTTCCATCAGTAGTGGAACATGTGAGCAAGAGGCGGCTGAACCACAAGAGTACAGTGGCGTGTGTTACCCCTGTAACTGGGGTAAATCCAACAGTACTGAGCCAAATGTTATGTTGGCCAGTGGTAGCCCGCCATCGGATGGGATGTCCTCCAGGTTGTCGTGGCCAAATAACTTTAGTGGAGGAGAATCGTACGGCATGGAGGAATTTCAGCCAGCCAGCTGTCGAAGCTACTACAGTTACCCCAGAAAGAGATCCCCGAGCACTCCAAAAACATGTACATCCAGCCTTGTTGACTTTGATGGCCGAGAGCATGCACACAGCAGCAAGGACTTCAGTTTGCAAAAAGCTTCTCTGAATCAGTTCTGCACCAAATCTTCAAGTTACAATTCAGAAATGTACAGAGACAAGCCAATAGAAGAATCTAACACTAAACAGAGCCTCTCGTGCCCAATCTTACCACCAAGAACACCGAAATCGAATGCCATACATAAGTGCACAGATTTGCCGGCAGGATCAATCTGTGATAGTGAGCAGGAAACTTCATATTGCTCACTTGATCAACATGAGCAGGGCACAAACGAGATATTTTGCATCTCTGACTCATTAACTCCCAGCTGTCCATCCTTTTCTCCCACTGCACTGTGGCAGCCCCCATCCAGTCTGGCTGGTCTTTCTATTGAAGAAGTGTCCAAATCTCTAAGGTTTATTGGCCTGCCTGATGACATCGTTTCTCTTTTTGTGTCTGAGAAGATTGACGGAAATTTACTCCTGCAGCTCACAGAGGAGATTCTGTCTGAGGACTTTAAGCTAAGTAAACTGCAGGTGAAGAAACTCATGCAGTTCATAAATGGGTGGAGACCCAAGATATAACTAACAGTATATGACACTAATCCCTGTTTTAAAGCAGAGAAAGACATGCCTTCAGTATATATGCTATGCACACTAAGCCACAAAGATTTTTTTTGTATAACATGAATTTATTTCCTTGTTACTATATTGTGGGGAAGATAGTTGGGTAATATTTCCCAGCCCACTTAAAGTCTGTGACTGTTATTTACTTACTGAATGGAATCATTTGGCACTTTCATGGAGACATTTTCACGTCAGCTATAAAAGTACCTTTTTTGCTCAAAGCCTACTAGTGTTCATGTTGTTACACAAATTCTAATTTCAGCCAAAAAAAAAACAAAGGAAAACAAATGATCTGCTTGATGAGAACATCTTATGATTTTCTTCTTAAAGGGGAATTTTAAAAGAGCACAAAAAACAGAACATGGACTATTGTATATGTTGACTATTTACCACATGAAAAAATAATGTAAACAACGTTTTAATTCTCAAAGTGTTTAATAGGCTTCCATCCCAAGCATTCAATTATAAGGTGTATGTAGTGTTTTTAGTTTTTTAATTAATTAATTTGTTCCTTTTTCACAAGGTCAGGGATG
Source organism: Lepomis gibbosus (assembly GCA_029875015.1). Lineage (NCBI taxonomy): Eukaryota > Metazoa > Chordata > Actinopteri > Centrarchiformes > Centrarchidae > Lepomis > Lepomis gibbosus. The sequence goes on from JAPMOB010233174.1 coordinate 28,129, forward strand.
TGATAGATGTTGCAGCAAGTGAATTTCTAAACATAAATCAAAACAGTCAGTTTTATTCAAGACCTGCCTACTGCTAACTGGCATTAAGACATACTTGTGTTCTTTTAAAAATCTCCCCTTTTGAGCTTCCTAAGCTATAAGCTTGATCTGCATCTGATGTACAACTGGAAAAATGAGATGAGAGCTCAGACGTGATTTTATTTTAGCACTCTAAATAGATATAGTCCTTTTTGAAGACAGGCATGTTGGATTGAAACAAAAAAATCAGCTTTTAATATAAATGAAGAAGCAGGTGTCTGTACATCAATCTGATATCAGGTAAGAGTGAGCCAGATCAAACAATTATTATGGTCTCTCGTGTAACAACATGTCGTAGTTGTCAATTCTCCTTATCAAGCTCTTATTTGATCAGCAATATTACAACTGGCATCTAAAACATCTCCACTAAAAACAACTTGAGGTTATATATAACTGAAAAAGACTGGCTGAGGCCTAACAAAATGATGTCCTTGCTTGAAAATTAACATTGAAATAACCAACAGAGACAATGACCTTAATATGCTACATAAAATACAAATTATGCATCATGCACTTTGGTAGATTTCAGCCTAATTAAATGCAATTTGAAAAGAGTGTCTATGTAGAGAGTCAATGCACTACATGCTTTTTCAAAACTAAAATGGTACTTATGTATTTTATCCTTTTAATGCGAGAAATTAATAAAATTAAAAAAAGCTTTTCTGCGCCTTAACCCAGCGACCTTAAAATTTATAATATTTCACTTTGGCTTAACATTTTCATGTAGTCAGCCTCTTGGCTTGAGAGTATACTCTAACATAAACATCTCTACATGGCGATCAGGGGATGATGCATTTCCCGGGACCCTTAGAGGCATGAAAACTAAAATTGAAAATGGTCTGTTAAAATGAAATATTGGTTTTATATTGGTACCACATCTGTTTTCTAGATTCAGAGTTGATTTATTTATGCAGCTATATTTAACTCATTTAATATGCAAAAAAAATGCAGAATAGTTATTGTCAGACCATTGGTATTGCTGATATATGAAGGTGCCTCAGCAACAACAGCCTTTCCACAACCCAGGTCTGATCTGTTGGCCAACAGCTGTTTACTGGGATGTTACATATTTTACTTGATATTTTTTATGCAAGTGCAAATGTATGTAATTTTTTAAAAGGAAGTGATTACTAATGTTGAATTTATTTTTATTGCGAAACAAAGCTTATGTTCAAATTTCTGTTTTTGTTTTTTATTTTGTACAACTTGGGTTCTACTTGGGTTTATAAATCCATGCTTTAAAATAAAACTGAGGAAAATCCTGCAAGGTTCAGTTACACTACATGGACAATGACCAAAAATATATTAGGAAGACTCTTGACCAGGTAATTTTCCAGAAGCCCTTGTAACTTTGTCGCAGTATTCACTTTTTTTTATGGGGAATGGCATGCGTCTCTCGACATTATTACTGTATATGGTGGTTTATGTCCTATGCAATACACTGCAAAGAGACAAAGGGAAGGCATAAATAAGCAATGTAGTATTATGTGTATTGAAATTGCCACAGTGCAAATTTCAGGGGAATAAAATTCTGCATGCCAAAGGCATTCTCCTATACTGTGACACTGGGTTTGATAGCTTTTGGATTAGTATTAGTCAGCATTATTGAAATCTTGAGTTATGGACAGTTATCTTTCAACTCAACTTTTGTTTCCCTATTTTTGATTGTATAATCTATTAAAAATGGATTAACCGATGTTTGTGGGTTGTTTTTTTGTCAAGTAACAGTTCATGTGTTCATATGAGATTAAGAATTGGTTCAAGATTTCACCATTGATCAGTTGCACAACAATGTCATACAAATCCTGGATGATGAAAGGGACCTGTACTTAAGAAGGATGAAAATGATTGGTTGAAAAGGTTACTGGTCAGTCTGTTACACGACACAATTTGTAATGCTTTAATAATATAAAATCATCAAATTAATGCAATTTCAATGTAGGAATAAGTACAAATTAGTAATGAACACAATGATTTCAAAGGTCTAAAATTAAACAGGATCAGGATTGTCTTGGCAGTCTCAAAGGACTGGATGTACAGCTGGGTGTTAAGTCTTTAGCAGGTAGTCCAGTTGTGTTACCAGGTCTTAGAGCTGCAACAATTAGGTGACGGATTTGTTAGTTGATCAACCCATAAAGAATTAAACCATTTTGATAATTAACCATTTTTAAGCAAAAATTCAAATATTTGATGGTTCCAGCAAATATGACAATCTGCTGCTTGTCTTTGTCTGAACATTATAGTAAACTGAATATCTTTGGGTTTTGGATTCTTGGTTGGACAAAACTAGACTGACAACATCTTCTTCAACTCTGAAATCAGGGTGAGCATCTCTTGTCTTGTCGTTTCAAGTTTTACAGATTGAATGATTAGTTGAGTTAACTGACAAATTTATTAATTACGGAAATAACAGTTGGAACTCTGCTATGTTTAGTTATAAGGTACAATTTATCTGTAAGATCTTTGTAGATTAGTTGAGTGAATGCATATGGCCTTAAATGTATTACAAAACCAGTCAACAAATTGCAGAAAGTCTTCAGCTTTGCGGGGGGGTTTAGTAATGAATTGCAGAGCTGATCTGAAGCATTTCAGGAACCAGTAAGTGCTTCATCAGTTCTGCTTTTGTGAGGCCTTGCAGTTGCTGTTTCCTGCCTTGCACCAAGCAGGTTAATATCTCACAGTTTGAAGGTAACATCAGTTCTGCTTTATATGGCTCAACGTTTATAAGTCAAACAAGTTTTAGTGTACACACATCTAAAAAACTGCTACAGGTGCTGAATCAAAAAGCAAACACAAGGCAAGTACTATTGAGTCCAGTTGCCCTTGACCTCAACCTTCGATGGATAACTAAAACCTGGATGACTGAGAACCTTCACAGACATCTTACTATGAGCTTCCAGCAATTTAAATTGAACATTTCAATCTGACAGAAATCTAAATTTGACAGATTACTCAATTAAAATCACCCCATTGAAGTGAAATGTACTATGAGCTCTTACTAGTATTTATTGCTGCTCTTACTAGTATGTATTGTCAGTTGTAGATCTGTATTTGATGCTCTGTTTGATGCTTGAATGTTATTCCTCAAATGTAAGTTGCTTTGGATAAAAGTGTCTGCCAAATGAGCAAATGTACATGTAAATGTAAAATAACTGGGAACTATTATTACAGTGTACAGACCTTTGTCAGATTCTTAAGTCAAATTTTTAAAAGCCACAGAATTTGTTCGAATTGGTTTACAGTGATGCCATACTTGAATATCACCTACAAGACACACATAAAGTACTAACTTAAACTTTAATAGGCTACTTTTGTTCTTTATAATTCAAGCTGAATTTGTTAAAACATTTGGCAAAACTAATTCTACATATTTGTTAGGCTCATACCTACATGAACCACAGCAACAGAAGCTCCTCTAAAATTATTTAGGCGGAAACTATAGGCAGTAAACTATAACTGATGAAGTTTGACAGAATTGGTTTAATTTCATTCAATGCTGTTTATTCCGGGACACTTACTATCATGGGAGAACCTACACACACACACACACACATTTTTCTGACATACTTACAACTGTCACACTGACTGTCTTACATGTGCGCACGACACACACACACTCACAGCATTGTGGCTCAATGACTTACTGACATTACTGTGTGTAGTGCTTTAGCTATCTAGTGGCTCTAACTTAAAGTGTAATGTCACAGACCTCATGCACCCCTTCAGACGTAGAAGAAAGCTGTTACACAAACTCAAAACAAATGCCTTTTACATGGAAATATAATTTGCACTAGAAGATTATTATTATCACAAATACAAAGTTTCTGTAGAAACTGTGGCCCCTTATGAACACATTTTACATAATAAGAAAATCCCAGTCCCCAGTTATCTGATTTAATCGATTTTGAAAAACGTCTTAAGATTTTGCTAAAGAAAGCCTAGACATCAGCAAATTCAGTATTCAAGTAATGGCAATGAACAGGATTGTTTTTGACAACAGTACTCATAGCACAGTTTCATCATAAACTCAACTCCTGACACATTTTGCAAACTTTGTAACAGTAACTCAGTATCAATTTCAAAAAGTTCATTAGAATTTCATTCAGCCACTGCTCTGTTTTTTCACACTTATTGTAATCATCCAAACCAGGATGTTCTCTGGTCATCAATGTCTCTTATTTTGTTCCACTCTATAAGGTAAAGCCACCCCTCTCCATCTCTGTCAGGCCAAAAATGGATAGAAATTTGCCTGACTATCAAGTAGGCGGGGCAGGTCAGCTTTTTATAAAGTTGTGTTGACCAGTGTCGAGCCTAAATATCTGAAACTTTCTCCAAGACTCCATTCAGTGTCTGCTTCACCAACCAGATCCCACTTGCTCACTGATCCAAAGGCTGAACGCTGCAGCAAGCCTACATCCATACCACGGGCAGATCAACTCTCCCAGCCTCCTTCCAGGTCTGCTGTCTCTGTTATTAGATTACATGTGTATTGTTTAACAAATAAACAATGTTGAGTGTAGAGAGTGGGTTGTCGACAGGTGAGGCTATTATTGATAAAATATGACTATTTGGAACGCATATCAGATTTTTTTCAGTATATGACTCCAGTCCACTGACTGGTTGGAGAAAGACAATGCATGCACAAAACTATTTGTTACTTAGATATAAGTGCAGTAGAGTAGTCCGATTCTGTTCAAGCTCCTCCCGCCACTGCTGCCCATTTTATGGCAATGGTTTGCATTTCTCATGTTATTGGTGGTCTCATATGCTGGCAGGAAGCTCTTACATTCAAAATCAGATGCCATGTGTTGGGTGCAAGAAGCTACTAAACTTGCACAATCCTATTCATGGTGGTTCTGCCTTTGACTTTCACTCAACATACAGTACGTCATGAATGCAGTGCTGTTGGAATTTACCAATGTTACAACATCTATCCAGCACATAAATGAACAAAACATAACTATCCCTCAAATACTGCAGATATAGATCAGGCTAACAGAAATGTAAAATTAATTTACTGTTGATTAAGAGTGCTTTCTTCATCTTGCTCTAAATAAGCCAATGCTATGTTCAGTCTTAAGACTTTGTAAACTATCTATTACTGTGAGTATAAAAGTGACTACAATGAGTAAAGTGATTGTCACAGTGTGTGTGTGTTGTCAGTCATGTGTCCTCCAGGCCTGTTGTTCCTGCTGTTGGTGTCCTCCTGCCTCCCTGTCTTAAGTGTTCCACCAGGCCCTCCAGAGGGCTCTTCTCTTGATGAGGGGGAACTGCAGCAAAAATGGCATGAAAATCAACTGAGGGATGGTACTAAAAAATTTGGCAGTTGGTTAAAGAACAATTTCAGGTGGCTTGGACAGGTAATTGTTGCTGGTGTAGGATCGTTGCCAGTAGTTGGATCACACATCGCTGGAGCCGTTAATACCATCCTGCTGCTCGTACCAGACGCAGATCCACTGGGCGTTGTCAAGTCTGAACTTAAAGCTCTTGATATTAAGCTTGACACCTTCAGTGCAGAAATGAAATGGGATGCCTGGGCAGCTGCGGCCTACCAAATACCCATGAACAATATAGAAAAGGCCTGGATTAAATACACTGAGCTAGTGCGTAGTTATCAAAAATCAACAAACACAGAAAAGGAGGAACTCAAAAATAATTTTGTCACATTTTACAGTCAATATGCAGACAGCACTTTGGTCTTGCACCAATACTTGACAGCAAAATCAGTATCTATAACACAAAAGCTTGGAGATCTACTGGCTGATAGATTAAGATGTCATGAAAAAGAAATCAAAGCCCAGTTTTTGTATTTAAATGAAGTTATGTGTAAAGGCCAAATGCTCAATGAAAAGTATTATGAATTCAAAGGCACAAGCGCAAATAATGACAAGGTTATGTCTGCCCATAAGATTGCAACCCAGTCTGCCACCGCTTTAACCGCATCGCACAAGCGATGCATATCTGACAGTGATGCTTACATAGAAAAGGATATTTTTGAGCATATTGATGACACCAAAAAACACCAAGAAATAGCAGACAGTGTGAGGGTATTTCTGGTAAAAACATATGTCAGGTATGACTGGATGGTTGTTGCATTTACAACCCAAAATTCAAGGCATAACGCAAAATTCCTAAAAAGACATTCTTTGTTAGGGTTTACTCAGGTAGAGAGAGGGACGGTTACTGTGGCTGTAGCCAAGCAGGTGAAAGGTCTTCACACCAGGACTGCAGCTGTTAAAGAAGCTATTAACAAGTGCTTACCTAGGGGTGTTAAAATCTGTGTAGATGTAGTAAAGAAACTAATGGAATGCCCGGAAACAGTTTTTGGAAAACGCTTGTCTCAGGCATACACAGCAGTGCATGCTTTTAAACTAAGCAGTCACACTTCCCCCTATGATGTGAAAGCACCAGATGATAAAGACTCACTCCCTCCAAGCGCTGTCAGCCCCAATGATAAAACCCCTTACCTCTTTACAGGGAAATGTGGGAAAGTTTTGGGAAAATTTACTGTCTTTATTAAAAGCGATGAAGAGGTGATGGGAGATCAATCCCATCTCTGCTCCAAAGTAAACTGCGGGCAAAATGGAAAATGTGTTGTTGTGTCGGGCACCTTCATAGCAATGTGTGAGTGCCAGTATCCAAACTATGGTGAGCGCTGTGAGAAGAGCTTAGAAAGTTTCAAGAGACAACTCCAGCAGGGCACTGAAATCAGAACCCCAACCCCTGAACGAGTTCGGAAAAGCAAGTCAGTGCCCCCTGCGAACCGTAGATCTCGGCAAAGCACCTCAAGAATCACTAAATATCGTAGATCTCGAAAGATCACCCCACGAGGCGTAAAAAATCTTAGATCTCGGAAGAGCACCTCACAAGGCCCAAATAATCTCAAATCTCGGAAGAGCACAGCACGAGGCCCAAATAATCGTAAATCTAGGAAGAAGAGCACCTCACAAGGCTATGGTGACCTTACACGTGGAAGATTAAACAGTGGATCTGGGCAGCGCACACCAAGGAACTCTGCACAAGGACGGGACATAAAGTCGTTTTGTGGTTCTCTGTGTGTAGACAAAACCACTACAGACATAATAATGGCTCTGTGAGGCTTTGTTGCTTTTTGCTAAATGCTAACATAGAACGGCGGCACGCTTAAGTTACAGTGACGATGTTAAGAGGCTGATGTTTGTCATACTGATACCATGTTCACCATCTCAGTAAATTAACAAAAATACAGGTTTGAACAAATGTCAATGTAAAATGCACATTTGTATTAATGACATGTGAAAAAGTATTAATTATATTATTCAGTTTTAAAATGGAACATAAATGTAGATTGCATTTATTAAATGTGATGATGTGCTTAAATCTTCATTGATGTCATTATCATAGACTGTATAAAATGGTCATTACTTGTCTGTCCAGAATAATCTCGTATAGACTAGAGTATAGATTCTTTCCAGCTTTGAGCCTTGAATTTGCTTGCTAATAAAGATTTATTTCAAAGTGTTCTTTCTTTTTTTTAAATAGATGCTCTATTTTTAAAGCACAAAGAAAAACAAAATATAGTACAGAAATAATAATAATACAGAAATCTAGACATTCTGATAATTTGAAAACATCTGAAAAAAGTTAATTTATGCACTCAGTACTTGGATGGGTCTCCTTTTGTGCAAATAACTTCATCAAGGTTGCGTGGCATGGAGGCAATTAACCTGTGGCACGGCTGAGGTGTTAAGGAAGCCCAGGTTGCTTTCATAGCAGCCTTTGGGTCATCTGTATTGTTTGTTCTGGTGTCTCATTTTCATCTTGACAGTACAACATAGATTCTCTATGGGGTTCAGGTCAGACGAGTTGGCTGGCCAACTAAGCACAGTAACACCAAATCAAAGGCAAGGACTAGACTCAAAGATAATTTCACTTCTGCCTTTATTGGTGTAACTTTGTAGAAATGGTTTACTTTTGAAGACTTTTGAGGGCAAAACTCTTTGAGCAGTTTGGTTGGGATGGGGTCTGTGAGGCAGGTCGTTGGTTTGGACGAGGATACAACTGAAGTAAGGTGGTGAAGGTTGATGGTAGCAAAACAGTCCGAATATCCATTGAGCTTTAAAGGTGCTTCTGAGGAGACTAAGGGCAGGTTGGCATCCATTGAAGGCAGGAGGTGCTGTATTTTATTTCTAATAACTAAAATTTTGTCGTTAAACTGGTTCATAAAAATGTCGCTACTGAGGTTGTTGCTTACTGTCAATCTGGCTACAGTGTTGAAGAGGAACCTGGGATTGTTTTATTTTACCCAAATAATTTTGAGTAATAGGCTTTGAGTAATAGGGCCTTCCTGTACATTTTCAAACTATCCTGCCACATTGAATGAGAATCTTCTTGATGTGTAAGATGCCATTTCCTATGAAGTTTCCGTGATGCTCTCTTGACTGTTGTACCATGGAGCTAGTCTGTGTTTAATCAGTTTCTTTTTCAAATGAGCAACAGGAAAGGGATGGAAAGTTTTCATGGATATTTGGATTCTTTTTACAGCATGGACATAAATCCATGCTAACCACAACCTATATTGTCTGTTCACAAACCTTTTGCAGCCATGTTTTAAACCTACATGGGTGAGCGTTTCCTAATGAGAAGGTGGAGGATCTTCATATTAAGTAAGGATTTTTCATTTCTGTGCACTGGACAATTGTTATATTTCAAATCGCACTGTTACACTGTCTAATAATAATCATTTCCAAATATTTATCTTTAAATCTAACTCCCCCTTTCCTTTGTTTGGCCGCATAAGTAGTATTTCAATTCATATTATGTGAAAAAATTACTAAGTTATACTACTATGAATAAACAGCATTTATCAGTTGCAAATAGATGACCATAACCATATACTTTGTACAGCAGTCTCTCAAGCACTTTTAAGCTGAATTTTTAAACATTTTTTTATTTTAAAACAGAAATTATAAGACATTCATAAATGATGTAATTACAGGTTCTCTCCAAATATAATTGAAGTGCAAGGAATGTCCAACATTATGGTGTTCATGCCCATATTGTCTGTTTCAAAACAAGAATCTTACAATTTAACAATTCCTAAATTTTGTGTTTTTTTTAGACTTGAGCTTTTTAGTTTTAACTAAGTACGAGATAGTGTGCTGATCCTGCCATTCAAACTCAGCATAGCACAATACATGAAAATGATTTTTCACAGCTACAAAAGTCATGTCATCAAATTTATTTCTGTGCAACCAATAGCTGTTCACCTATGATTATGTTTGGTTCCCATTTATTGTGAATGACTTCAGAAATACTTCAGAAATCACAGAATCAGAACCATGGTTCCCAGCCCGCCCAAACTCTGCCAAGCACGTTTGGATCCATGGCTTGGTCAAGTAAACAGTCCACCTGGTTCTCCACTGACAAGCCTGCAGCTGGAAGCTTAGCACGAATGTTGTGCTCCTTAGTCCCCAGGGCCACAGACTGCATCCCTGGGAAGGCACTGTCCTTCTCAAAGCCCAGCTTCAGCTCCTCACTGTCAAAGTAAACCAGCCTCCAATCACACAAGGGTTCAAATAATGCCATTTTGAAGACAGTTACAATATCTTGGTATTTTGGTTTGAATGAAACCAGTGAAAGCTGATATTTGTTCATGGCCCAAAAGCCTCTGAAGCAAAATCTGGATAATGGGTAAGAGAATAATGAAATAATAAAAGGAATGGAGACAATGTTAGATTATCAGAATTGTGACTGAGATGCAAGGAAAACTGAACATTGTGTTACAAAGGTAACAGTAACAACTTTATGTCCATTGACTGTTTGGAAAGTAGCTAGTGTTTGGAACGGAAAGGAGGTGTGTGCTGCAGCTCAGTGTTTTTCCATCTGTGTTTTTGAGGGCGTGTCGGAGTAGCTGCATGGCAAGGGTTATAAGCACAAAATATAACTAACTAAAGGAGATGGAAAAAGCCAAAAAGCATAATACTACCTCTTTAATTGTTTCCACTCTTTGCATTCATCAATACTTGTGTTAAATTGGATTTATGTGTTATTAGTTCAGAACGGGATTTCCAAAAGCAAACAATGTAACACTTTGCAATTATGTAATCTGATAAATTATATTAATGACTTCTATTTTAATATCTATAAAGTAACCACCACATTTACACCATAATACATAAAAACAATGCAAGCTTATACAATCTCTCATCTTCACCTCTGATGACATACCTGGTTATAGCAGCTGGATTTGCTCCTTCTAGTTTTCTTCTGGCAAAGTTCACCTTCTGTAAAGGATACCAGTTGATTTCTTTGGTGTTTACGTTCTCCGTCCATGTGCCTCCTTTCTTCAGTTGTTTCAGCTCAAAGTTCTGTGTAAAAGAAATGGGACATGTTATTCATACTACAATTTATTCACCGTTTAGTGTGTCAAGAAAAGGCCATATGTTGAAACTTAAAGCTGCTGTTACGTATCAGATTCACACCACATAGTAAGTCAATAACACATTTAAAATTCTTTTTTCTACTCACATCTCCAGACGTTTTATCAAATACCTTAGCCTTCTTTAGCTGCAGTTCACTTGTCAAACACTGATAGTTCAGAAAGTCCATGTTTAATAGGATCTTTCTAGCAGGAGTGTTAGTTACCTTCCAGTCCAGTGAGGGCTCCTTCACAAACACGTCCATGGTGTTTAGCAAAAGGTCTGGCTCAGCACTGTAAGCACGGAGGGAGTGGACCATGACACTCTGGATCAAACCCGACTCCTTCAAGGGCTGCATCAGATTCACAAACTGTCGGGTCAGCCGGAAAGGCATGAGCTCAGGCACAGGGAGGAACTGTGAGGAAAAACAAGATTGCACGGAGAGCACATTATTTATTTGTGAGATGGTTGTGTCTTTTTCAACACGGTGTTCACATTTATACAGCTCACACATTCACACCTGTTTGTAACATTTTTAGCCATGCTAGCAGTATGTCTCTATGGATGGCAATGTTGGTCCATCATTCGGTCTTCAATAAAAAGAGTTATCATTAACCTGTGTGGCTGAACCAAACGCATGACCAAAGTCGATTCCAATCATGCCTCCAGTTTCCATATTGATCATGAAGTTGGAGAGATGGCGGTCTCCAATACCTAGAATCCAGTGGCTAACGCACAATAAGGCATGAGAGTTGATGAAGTGGGAGCGCAAGGAAAGAAAGGCCTCAGGACTGTTGCACATCTTCAGAAAAGCTCTCCTGATAATTGGAAAAGAAAAATATGTGTTTAATGCAAGTGTTTACATTCATGAGCAGTTTTTTGTTTTTAAGAGGTTATTTACTTACTTCAGGAGATCACTGGGCACATGCTGCAACACTTTCAAAAAGTTGCTGACAGTATCAGCACGTTTCGCTTTCCTGGCAAAGAATAAACAAACTGTAGCTCATGGCTGTCTGAGATTTCATATGTGAACAACAAGGGGCAATCAACAAAACATATCCTAATCAGTTCTAGTTACTAATGTAATCAGAATTTTATGTACAAAAATTTGCATTCAGGAAACTTACTTGTAAGCCACACCATATAGTGCTATACCATTCACTTTTGAACTTGGCTCAATGGATGAGAGCCATTTATTGTAGTCTTCAACGGACCTTAAAGACAAAGACAGTTTATATTTAAAAAAACAAAACTCCACTGAGATGTGCAACTACACAAAGTTCTTCAATAGTGTAATGGGAATTCCAAACATATTGCATGTAACCCTGGACTCAGGGAGACTCATCTGTGCTGTGTAAACGTAACAGTCA
>JAPMOB010233175.1:0-10488 GCA_029875015.1 Lepomis gibbosus
AGATAGATAGATAGATAGATAGATAGATAGATAGATAGATAGATAGATAGATAGATAGATAGATAGATAGATAGATAACTATGTCTGTCCCAAAAAAAAAAATCCTATTCATATCTTTGTGAGACATTGCTGCAGCACAATTTTTCTCACTCATTCCTACCTAATGAACACATATTAGCTGTTTCTTGTCCTCATCCACCTTTGATTGAATGCTTGGAATTCAGAGAGCTCGATTTCTCCCCTTGTTCTCTTGTTCAACTGTATCAGCACAGCTTCAATTGTCCACTATTGATACCGGCCCCTGTCCAAGGCACTCTCATTTGATTGAGCTGGCCACAGCCTATCTCTATTGCCAGGTTAGAATCATTTAACCTAATGGTTTTCAGTGGCCATTGTTGATAGTCAATACAGTATGTATGCACATGTGCGTGCATGCGTGCATGCGTGTCAGCTGATGCTATCCAGAAAGCAATCCTATGGTCTAATACCCCTGGGGCTTTTTTCACTTATTAAAGAGCAGACACAGACAGAGGAAGAGAGAGAATTTTTTTGATCCAAATGTAAACAAACGGGGCAGCATTTCAATTTACCTGAGCACACTCACATACATTCAAACAGAAGGAGACCAGTCATTACAGAGATAAGAGTGGAGGCTCATAAGGGCTGGTGATATCTAGTTGAATCCCAAAGAGAAGCTGTAGATTGCTAATAGTTATCCAGCTTCCATTTTCTCTGCTCAAGATACACTTAGGGCCCCGCTGATTCTTTCATTATGAGATCAGAAATATGGAGTATCTTTGTGTATGTGTGCTTTTTAAAAACTGTACATTGAAACAAATTTTTTATTTGCTATATTATTACTCTTTTTTTTCCTTCAACATAAAAAGAACACACTGTTGCAGTGGGTGACATATATATATATAAACCAAAAGAATGCCTGGAAAAGTTTAAACAAATACTAGTTTCTAAAACACATATAGTATATAGGATTAGTAGTATGTAAGCTAAAACATGTAAAATCACAACTTCTTTACATCACTTAGTTGCTTTATAGGTGAAAAATGTTTGTGAAATTGATTTGATTTATATTAGGAATAGCTTGTATTTTTTTTTACATAAAAATATTATTAAAGAGGTGGTATTATGCTTTTTGCCTTTTTCCCTCTCCTTTGAGTTATATACCTTTTTGTACATGTAATAGGTTTGCAAAGTGAAAAAGCCCAAAGTCCACCCATCTCCCACAGAAGATTCTGCTCTGAACTGCCTGAAAAAAAGCTGTTTTGTAGTCCAGCCGCTTCCCTTTCCATCCCTGTGAAGTCACAGGGATGAAAAGGAAATCCACCACATATAACGCTCGCCAAGCGGCTACTCCGACACGCCCTCAAAAACAACGGTGTGAATACATTGAGCTGCAGCACACACCTCCTCTTCCTTCCAAACATTAGCTACCCTCCAGAGAGTCAGTGGACATAAAGTTGTTACTGTGATGTAGAGACAGAGCTCAGTAAAACTGTATGGATGAAAGATACTTTTGTTACAGATTAATAACTCACCACTCTTGCTCCAGTCTGTGTTACCAAGCTCGGTATACATCTGAACCGAAGCCGTGTTTACCGGCTTCGCACTGACCCACCCTACTCTGCTGCTAATTGGCTAGTACTCCTTAACTAAGAACTGCTCACTAGGAACTACGAACAAAGATCATTTAGAGACAAGATGTATCACTCCATAGCTAAACCGAAGCGTTCAGGGTGAAAAGAGGAGCTGCAGTAATGTGCAGTATGACAAAAATATGGTGTTTTTGAAAATAAAACCATGTAAACCTGTTTAGGTACAACCCCTAAATAAGATTTTGAACCTGAAAATGAGCACAATTCACCTCTTTAAATAATTACAAAAATAATACCTGGCTTTTATTGAGCTTTCCTCCATTTTTGAGTGTGTGTCTGCCCTGAACCTGTCTTCCACAGGGTGTGCCAGTGCTGTTGGTGGCTTTGTGGTGCCTTCTGATTGAATCAGGCACACAGGCAGATTTACATATGTTTGCCATTGTTATGGGGGTTAGTGAATATCATGTAGCAGGCCTAGAGGGAGCTGGCAGTCAGCGGACCTGCAACACACTCTGAATCTTAAACAGTCCCTCCTCTCCACCAGCCTCACTGCTCTACTCATGATTTTTAGTGCTCTCTCTCTTTCTCTCTCTCTGTCACTTGCTAGCTTTCTTGTTCTATAGCTATTATCGCACACACACATGCACTCACACACAGGGGTTGGGTCGCGGTGTTTCCCCGCTTGGCTGATGAGGGAGTGGGAGTGTCGACCAATCTCTGCTCAGCCGAGTGTTAAATTAGATTCTGTTGCCTCTTTGTCAGAGGTGTGTGTGTGTGTGTGTGTGTGTGTGTGTGTGTGTGTGTGTGTGTGTGTGCCTGTCTCACACACTTGTGTATAACTCTCTCACAGGCACTGGGTCACTGTCACACATACACAGATATTCAAAGCAGGAGAATGTTGTCGGGGTAATGTCAGTGAGTTTGTAAAGTTGCAGCTGCTCTCATGTTGATAATGAGGATGTTGATGATGATGATGATGATGATGATTATGATGATGCAGAGTTAAACTACTGTGTGCAGTCTAAAGTTTAGTTAGTTACAATGTAAAAATATATATTGTGCTTGTTTCATCCTTGGAGACTTGTATTGCACCCTTTTCACTGATTTTCCATCTTTCTTCTCCTATTCTTTTGCATAGGCAGCTTGCTAATTTCTTCATGATTAAAGCAAATGGAGAATTTGCGTCTTTTTAGGATGGGAGAGTTTAATTTCATGACTGTGCTATCCTGTGAACAGGCTATTTTACACTGCATAATATATTATACTAGTATATTTCCAATAATGTAATGTAATAATGATATTACTTAATGATTATATGACCAGTGAGGCGTGCTTAGCATGATAATAGATCAGTGGTGTGTGTGCAGGTAGCTGAAACCATTCCTCGGGCTGCTGTTGTCGAGGCTGATTTATAGTCAACGTCAGACTAACTTATTGAAGGCTGCGTTGGTACAGCGGCCCTCTCTGGGGAAAGACCTGGGCTTGTGAAAACAGAACGGTTTAATGGCGATTGAATAAAATAATTATTCATATATGTATATATATGTGTATATATAGATGTGCTTTGCAAACACTTTGGCACTTTTATTTTTGTATTTGTTTACATGTCTGCTGGGTATTTTAAGTTGAGGTGCTATTTGTTTTTATCTTAGACTTTTTTTATATTTACTGTTGCACTAAAGTCCAAAAGTGAATAATTTGTTATTTATTACTTGATTGTTCAAGCTACGTCACAGAAGTGCTCTGTTTGTTAACAGAGTTGTTGAATGTTAAAATAAAGTGAATTAAATCAAAAATAAGGAACATCCTGGATCTTTTTTTTTCCACTTTTCTTTATTCTCTTTTTAAGTATTACAGAAGTATCGGATCGGGACTCTGTATCGATAGATACTCAAAATCAAATGACTAGGACTCAGACTCGAGGGCAAAAAAAACCTGATCGGGATATCCCTATTAAAAAGCCACTGTCATAGCAAGAAAATGAATGAATCAAAGCTGAGCTTCGCAGATGTTGAGATTGATTTTTTGTCAGCTTTGTTGTAAAATGTGAGAACACATCCACTGTGTCCAACATAAACAGACTGGAGGTGTATAAGGAGTTGTATTTAAATGAAAGCCTCTCAAAGGTAAGGCTTGTAACATGTCAGCCCGTTCTCATCTCAGGGCATCACATACCGACGATTTGAGAAAGAGTGAAAAAGCGCAAGTATTTTACGCTAAAGGTACCCTTTAGCGTTTTATGGAGATGCTTCCGGAAGCGTCTCTATGAGACGCTCTGGGGTGTCCGGTTCAGACCGGAAGTGCTAGCTAGCTACGTACGTGGTAAAGGTGTTGACAGCCCCCCCGAAGCCCCTACCCTAAACACAACCATCCGAAATGTTAGTGACTAAACCCAAGTCACTGAATGTATGCATGTCGACCGGCTAACCTGGCCTCACGGCCGATGTGCTAACAGGTAGGGTTAGCCTCCCTTGTGTTGCTGTAACGTAGGAAACGGGGGCGTTTCATACGGATGCGGAAGGGTTCCTGTAGCGTAAAATCCTTACGCTTTGTCACTCCGGATGAAAGCGTCAGATATAACACATTGAGATGAGAACGTGTTGAACATGTGGGATCCCACAAGGGTCATCACTGGGACCACCATTTTTTCTGTCTTTACAAATGATTAGAAACTACAGCGTGTGAGCTGTAGTTGAATGGAACTCCCTTCCAGGTCATAAAGTAAAGGAATACTTCATGTCTGTTTATATTCAACAATAGAGTGTCTCATACATTCTTTTATATTTGTATTTCTTTATAACTTGTTGCTCTGTGTGAAATTTGCTGTTTTATTATGTGTATTTTTTCTGTGTATTGATTGTGTTTTCCTTGTAATCTGTTGTTTTTTTTCTTATATAGATACCAGGTTGAAATGGTGTAAAAGTCTGATAAGAAAGTGTTCAGATTTTGTGTCTTTTTTATTTTTCTTCAAGTGCAAGTATTCATTTCAACCTTCTATTTAGGTAACATAACATGTTAATTCTAATTCTAAATTGAATACGTTTTGTTTGCTGACAAAATGTCTGTAGTGTTTCGGGAGAGTGCTCTCTCTCTTTTTCTCCAATCATTCTCTCTCTCCATCTTTTTCTTTCCCTCTGTCCTCCTTTCTGTCTGATGTCTGCAGTGGACATCAATATTAATCACCCCCTAAAGCAGCAAGTTTCTGCCATGTTTACACAGTCTGGCCAAAAATGCTGCATAAGGCAAAAGACTGCAGTTTGTCTGAACTTGTGTATATGCATGTAGTTGGCTCTTTGGTGCATTTTCTACATATGATACATTGATAAGGCCTCTAAATATAGACTTGCACTCCACATGCACAGACTCCCAGACTCTTTGATGCTGAGGGTTTGTTAGTGGATGCTGTGTGTCTTTTTAAATGCGTGATCCTTTAAAAAATAATATTAATAATAATAATTACAGCCTATTAAAATATACATTTAAATGTTTAATGCTGTAAATAAACATGTGAAAAGAAAAAACTTTCAATAAATGTTTTAAAGTGCGTAAATAAATCCAGAATTGTAACCCTAACCCTGGGTCGTCAGTGCACATGTGTAGGCGTAGCGTGTATGTGTGTAGCGGCAGAAGAGGAACACTGGCTGAAGGGATGGTGCCCCAGCTTCACTGGTGTTGTGCCGAGTTGTCGAACCTCTCGGGACTTTTGGATAATTTATGGCCCTTGAATAATCACACAAAGAATATTATATAATTTCTGGAGTTAAATAGAAATGCTCCGTATTTGTATAAGGATTTCTATTCTTTTAAACCACTAAAAGCACTTTTACACTACCTCATATTCACACACAGAAACTAACATTCATACACTCGCGGAACGACCACCAGGCTCCATATCTTGCCCAAGGACACTTCGACATGCAGCCTTTAGGAGCCAGAGATTGAACCTCTGACCTTCCGATTGACAGGCAACCCTCTCTACCTACTGAGCCACAGCCATAGTGATATTAGGAGTGATATGCCTTAACATATATGTGTGTGTGTGTGTGTGTGTGTGTGTGTGTGCTTATTTGCATGTCCATGGCTGATCAGCCTAACTAGCTCTCTACCTACCCTACTTCATCAGTTGTCTCTCTCAACCCGGAACAATAAAGCGGTTGTTGATGGCTGTGTAAGGGACCCAGACAGTATCATGTCAGCTTGATCATGCCACACACATGCACAGTAGTCTGTGGTATGTGTCTGCTACTTACTGTAAGTGAATTCTGCATCACATCTCTGCCAGCTCCCCCCTCTTACTCTAAGATCATTATAATGTATAACACTATACGTACATATACACAGGGCAATGTTCCACGAGCGAAGGCTGGGGCAGGTTAGCACTCAGAGAGCTTGGGTATTGGTTAGTATGGGTGGAGAGAAGCCCCAGGCTACTTTGGAAAACTGCCGAAGAGAAGGTAATCAATATTAGACACAGGAGCTTTGCAAGCATGTAAGCATGTGTATATTGATGTGTGTGTATGTGTGTGTGTGTGTCTGTACAGAAGCCCTAAGCAGCCATCCACACAAATGTTGTTTACCTGTGATAACGGGATAACTTTCTTGAGAACTCGAGATAACAAACCAGTAGTTTAACACAGGGGTCGACAGATGCATTTCTTTAGGAGAATTTCAGAAGAACTGCTGTTTTCACTGTTTAGTTCAGTTTGTAGAGCACAAGACATGTAATCAAAGGATTGTAGTTCAATTCCTGCTCATATTCTTTGTTTTCTTCTTTTGTATGTTTTTTATTATCCTCTTCAACAAATTTGTTATGAAGAGATTTAGGGGAATGCAATCACTCATTTCCCGACGGCTATTTCAAAGGTTCTGAAATAGGAAATGTGTAACGTTAAATGGATTACCCTAAATAAGAAGCACAGGAATTTCCTCTACCTGGGAATGAGGGGGAAATGAAAAGTCCATAGCTTGATGGATGTGAACCAATCACGGGGACAGTCCAGCAAATGCTTTATTTAAATAGTCTCTTTATAAGAACTTTGTCAAAGACAATTATAAAAGAGATCAGAAAGAAGAAAATTGGTCGTAGGAGTCCTGTGCTCTAACAGTTGATTTAAACATTAATAATTATCCCGTTATGGGAAAACAGAGTAAGAAAAATATTTCAATGTCTGGTTGCTTAGGGCTTCCGTGTGTCTGTGTGAACATTTTTTGTTGCTGATAGTTTTTAGGGCCTTTCCTATTATTAGATAGGACAGTGGATAGAGCAGAAAGTGGGAGAGAGTAGAGGGCGACACAATGCAAAGGGCCAAAGGCTGGCTTAGAATCTGAGCCGCTGCAGTAAGAACTTGTGCACTGTACCAACTGAGCTAACCGCACCCTGTGTGTGAACTTTTTTATTAAGGAATGAACATGTTTTTCTGTCAAATCTTCTCTCACATACATACAAACTTACAGTCATCTGTGCCTCCTCAACAACCCACCCTGATGTTGGCTTTCCCTGCTCTATTTAAGGCGTCACAGGTCATTTCACCCAAACTATCATCATCCTACCATCCTACC
Organism: Lepomis gibbosus; assembly: GCA_029875015.1. Taxonomy (NCBI): domain Eukaryota; kingdom Metazoa; phylum Chordata; class Actinopteri; order Centrarchiformes; family Centrarchidae; genus Lepomis; species Lepomis gibbosus. Next base: position 7,170 of record JAPMOB010233175.1, read on the forward strand.
TGAGTCATATTTTACATATTGAATATGGACACGCACACCAACACTTCTTATATAATGGGATCAATTTTTTGCTGTCCTCAAAATTGCTGGTTGGAGCATTTAGTGAGATGAATCTGCAGATGCTGCAGATGGTTGGAGACTTTTTCTCTCACTAGTGGCATACAGAGTGTTTGTTTGTATTCACAATTAAGATCACATTCCCTACAAAACTTCCTGACACCTCCCTTTCATCCAAAATGAGTAAATTCTCATGTTGGAAGTGTTTTTCCCATCGGCCATATCCTCTGTCCACCATCTGCCTTTGCCAGAAATGCAACTCTCTTGCAAGAACACCTCCTTTCTGTTTGGTGCAGTACAGCAAATCATGCAGATGCACCTTTGACAAGTCTTATAACTAAACAACAAAATAGGTCATATGTCTGTGCTTTCCAAAACAACTTGTATAAACCAAAACACTTAATTCAAGAGAGAAGTACAGGAAGATACTGTCTTTGTTCTCAGGACTTATTACTACTTATTGAAAAACTTTTACTATGACAACTGGCCGCACTAGTAGACTCTTGAAAAAGAGTGTCTTGTTAAATAAAGGTATAATAATATTGCTGTTTTCTTTTGAAAAACTTTTAAAAAAAAACATTTAAAAGTATTTGCCCAACTGAAGAGACAGTGGGCAAGAAATGTCCTTGTGCAAGACACTGACCCCCCTTGCTTTGCCAGCGAGATGGAAATAGATAAACTAAAGCTAAATGGTAATTCTTTGTCAGTAAAGTGTAAATAAAGGTTGTTTTAAGTGTTTGAACAATCAACCAGCAGCATCAAGCATTAACATATGATTGTGAAAAGTGGAGGTCTTATCTGTTCTAAATCTGCACTGACAAACTTACCTTTCCTTGCTGGTCTGCAGTGTGCACTCTCAGCGACACAGAGAGAGAGCATCATACATGTGCCTGATGTATAAATGGAGCTAGAGTCCATAAGACATCAAGCATGGTGCTCTGCTGAGCCAAAGGGAATAAACTCAATGAGGGAAAGACGGAGGATAGAAAAGAGAGAGATGGGTGGATGATGCAGAGAAATAGATGGAAGGATGGAGGGAGAGAGGGATGGATAGTATGATTTAGCTGATAGTAGAAATCATTTACCAGCACAATTTGTCGACAAGGATCTGGGGATGTCTCAGTGTGTCAGCGCCTCAGTCACTTTGATGGATGATGGAAGTTCACTGACTCTAACACTCTCGCTCTCTCTCACTCTGCCTCTGGCTCTCTTTTTCTCCCATATCCTCTATTCCAGCTCACTCTATTCTGCCTTAAACCCCAGCAGAGCAAAACTGTCTCGGGCTCAGCATGTGAGCATGGCTGTGTGTGTGTGTGTGTGTGTGTGTGGTGTGTGCATCCATATAGGGAGGTATCACACATCAGCTCATGATTTAGGCATATTCAAAGGAAAACTTTCAGGTAAAGCACTTTCCCTGCAGATCTCACTTCACATAGTCCTCTGCCATTATTTTACTTGACTGTCTTTGTTCTTTGGTGGGATGTGCGTTTGTGTTAGTGTATGTGCTTGTCTCCAGTGTGTGTATTGACTAGGTGGGCCCATATATCAGCTCAGGTCTTTATTGATGCTGCAAGGCAGGGAGGCCTATCAATGAGGTTCCTTGTTTTAGTGAACCAAGACTTGCCCCAGGCGTAACATAGTTGTGCTGGGGCCCGGTTCCAATATTTTCCTAGGATCCAATGACTCATTATACTCATGTTTAAAGTGAACAATAGCCACACAATAGCCTTTTCCACCATTAATGAATAATAATAATAATTTGGTGTTAAGAGACCCAGGTTCAACTCCCCACTGTGATACGTCTGCTAATGTGTCCCTGAGCAAGACACTTAATCCCTTGTTGCTCCAGAGGCGTGCAAGCTCTGACATACAGAGCAATTGTAAGTCGCTTTGGATAAAACGCGTCAGCTAAATGAATAAATGTAATGTAAAGTTTACACATAACCTCAGAGACACAACAAAGGGAGGTTATTCTAGATATATGCCTTGCTGAGGAGATGGGATTTAACAGGTTTTTGAAAGTGCCTAAAGAGGGAGCATTGCAGATCTCTGTGGGGATGGAGTTCAGAGGGTGGGGGCTGCGGTGCTGAAGGCACTGTTCCTAAAAGTCCGGGAGAGAAATTTGACCGGGAGCCAGTGAGGTGAGTGAGGATTGGTGTGATGTGCTGCCACGGCCTAGTGTGAATGAGAACCCTGGCAGCTGAGGAGTGCACATATTGCAGCCTGTCCAGGACTTTGCTGGGAATCCCGTACAGAACACTATTGCAGCAGTCTAAGCAGGAGGTGATAAAGGCATGAAAAAGTGATTCTGAGAGGAGGGGTCCAAGCACAGAGCCTTGAGGCACACCTTGTTTGACTGGGGCCGGGAGAGTGCTGAACCGGTGAGGTCTATGCATTCAGATAGACAGTTGAGAAGGATGGTATGGGGAACTATGTCAAAGGTTGCTGAGAGATCTATAAGAATGAGGATTCAAACTTTGTTCTCTTAGACTTTTACACAAATGTTGCCACCTAAAAGTAAGTAACTTGTAAGAGGTGATTTAAACACAAGTTAACACAACCTGATCAAGGACATTAAATAAAAACTAACTGTAGGCTTACATTGCCTACAGCCAGTAGAGCTCAAAAAGAGCTGTTATGTGTGAATCTGGTGTACGTGTGTATTCACACAGGGTGGGTAGAGTGTTCATTTCAGTGGTTATGACCAAGTCTTTTAAAAAGCATTACTTGTATCCTAAACTAACAAGGACAACAAAGTCCTGTTTCTTTATTGATGACTTGACTCATTTGGTGCTGGAGATTTATATTTTTCTTCATTTGTATGTGAAGTGAGCCTAAGTAAACCCTAAATTGAGCATAACACTTCTCTGCCTGGGGAGTCGATGATGACTCTCTGCCAGGAATGATGTAGCTACAGTCAGTGAGCCATTGGCAAACTGCTTTGTTATGCTCAACACCATCAATCTCCATGCATAAGAACAGCCAACTTCAATACTGCTATTGGAAACAGCTAAGGTCAGAGCTTCATCCCACCAAAAAAGGTGCTGTGATTGATTTTAAAATGTTTAAAGCCATTTTCCATCAAGTTTTGGAGCAGTATGGAAGAAAAGCAGGGTACTAATATGTCAGATGGATTCATCATCATCATCGGTTGGAGAAAATGATTATCTGACAGGCATGTAAATTAAAAAGAGAACAATGTTTAAAGTGAATATGTGTGTGTGTGTGTGTGTGTGTGTGTGTGTGTGTGTGTGTGTGTGTG
>JAPMOB010233179.1:0-17368 GCA_029875015.1 Lepomis gibbosus
TTTGGGGGGGAGGGGTTGCATGAGCCGAAAGTCACAGTAACTGTTGTTCTAGTAGTTGTTGACGAAAATCTGTTCACAAAAACAAGTTGATGTGTGTGTGTTCTGGCTGAGGTGTAGCTGGCCAACCCTGAGTGTTGGTCTCTCCACCACTTTGTGTTAAATGATTTAGGTATGCAGACAGGCAGTTTGACTATCTCTCTCTCTCTCATATTAGGCTACCCTCCTAATGTTATAATGTCTCCGTCTTACTGATCCCCCCCTCCTTCCTCTACTTCTGTCACTCAGTATACCATCTCTCTGTTGTAACTCTCTCCTCCAGCAGAACATTAGAAACAGCAGAAAGAGTTTTTTCATTCTTCATCTCCCTCTATCCCACTCCTCTTTCCTTTCCTCCTCCACTTCTGAAAAGCTTATTTTACTCAACAAAAACACATATATACACTACTATCTTTCCCTTACTGCATTTAACCCTGCACCTTAATATCTGGAATCCAAATAAAGAATCATTTCTAACATTAACCTCTTATTTGCCCCTTGATGATAAGGCTGTAAACTTTTCTTAACAATCAGGTTTCTACATCAAACTGGAGAACATAAGGGAAAAGAAGGGTTGAAGGAAGGGGGCGGGGTAGTGTACTGCCTCGGTAAAGGGCTCTTTTCAAGAAGCTCCTGTTATTTTTAGGCTAGACCTGACGTGAAAGATAAAGACTCATGGATGTGACCAGATTGAGGAGAGGGCAGACTGTGTACTGTAAGAGTGCATGTGTGCGCGTGTTTGTGTAAGCATGTTTTCAAAATGAAAGGAGAGAGAACTAAAATAGGCAGCCTTAAGAATGACTGACCCCACAGACAGTGGTAAACAAATGAATAAGCACATACGCATTCAAACACACAGCCTGTACACACACACACACACACACACACACACGCACACACACATACAAACTAAGCTGATGTTAAGTTTGTGTAGTTATCAGCTGACAGTTGCAAGCTGGAGAAAGGCCAATAAATAATTCAGATTCTGCAGTGAACGCAGATCACTGACTCTCTACATCCATCCAAAAACACCCAGGTCTCTCTCTTTCTCTCAATTCAATTCATATCAGCTTTATTGGCATGAATGTATAACAACAATATTGCCAAAGATATTAATAAATTACATTACAAATTACCCTCTCTCTCTTTCTTACTGTTCCTGGGAGTGTCTCACTTTCTCTTCGTCTGTCTCTCTTAATCACATATATTCCCCAACTATTTGTGTCTCTGGACCGTACCTGGCTGCAAAGGAGGTCAGAGAGCTGACTTTTGTCCAAACACCAAACGTGTGTGTGTGTGTGTGTGTGTGTGAGAGGGGAGGTTAGTTGTGTAGAGTTGCCAGCCGATGACAGCAAATGCGCATATGGTTAACTCATTTGCCAACAAATTTGCAAACAACACAACTTCCTGTTTGATATGGAATCAAATATATGATCTGGAGATCAGTGTGCTAAAACAAATGTGTTTTATGAAATGTTTTATTTCTCGAAGGAGGTTAAATGCTCGGTGAGACGGCTGAGCCAAGAGATTAAACTCACTGGTCTTGATGTGAGTTTTCATTGATTCTCGGTCATACAGGATCAGACAGGCTACAGACCTAGGAGAGTCATTGCTACTCACTCACGAGCACATAAACAGAAAACTCATGGCATGTACATTATGCATAAACTAATGGCATGCTCATAGATTTTGCTTGTTTCTTTAATCCACAAAAGATTCTAAACATTTCTAACTTAACACCTTTCGCACAAAGTGATTATAAAATGGTGGCTAACTTCTAAAATACATGACTTGCATTACATTTCATAGTGATCTCATTGTTACTATAGATAGGTAGAACATTACATTGACTTCCTCTCCATTTACAGCAGCAGGGTAAAACACACGTAAGTGTACACTGGTGACGCAGACAACACCATATGGTGTGTGTGTGTGTGTGTATAGTGTATGTGTGTGAGAGTGTGTATTTGTGTCTTTATGTGTGTGCTTGCGGATGCTAAAATTAGTGTCCTGCAGAGGTGCGCATTGTGAACTTAAGCTGACACTTAATACCTATTTACACCGCGACAAACAGTAACTTCATGGATATGGATTCAGCAAGGTCAAACGAGTAATTAGTGTTAAAGTTCAATGGGACAGCCAATGGGGATTTTATTTTTTACAAGGTCCTATAGGGTGACCCGTGTTATTTCTGAGCACATTATAATGACAACAGCACAATCACTATTTGTGTTATATGCTATAAAACAAACCCTGTACAGTAGTTCCGGGGCCAATCTCATAACACTGTAGTCGGGTATAAATGTCTTGCTTTCAGTTAAGTTGAAACATAATCTATCTATGATCCAAGACAATTCAGTATCATACAATTCAGCTGTAATTTAACAATGACTCCGCTAGGATTCAACAGGCTTGGACACTTCAGTGTATCAATTTTGACTCTGACCAAATATTAAATGCCCCAGAAGATTACTTCTCCTGCCAAACTAGACAGAAAACATGAGCAGCGATACTCTGATTAACAAGTAACAGTCTCCAAGGAGGAGGAAATGTTGCTAACTGGGTGTTAATTAATGGTTACCTCAGTTTCAGAGTCAGTGTCATCCATCTGAACTTCAATTTCAACAGCGGTATATGGGCACGTTCTTGTAAATAAAAACACATTGCGAAAGTTGCTACCTTTGACTTGGTGAAGTTAAGGTTTAGTGCTTTAGTTATCTGTGTTTAAATTATTTTCTCGTCTTTGTGCCTGGTTTTTAGGGTTTTTAGGTTTGTTGTTGGGACTGTGTTGTTGTCCTGTGTCCTCTGTCTATTGTTTATGTTATTTAATTTAATTTTGTTATTTAATTTAATCTCAGCATCCTTTCCCGCAGGAGGCCTTTGTCTCCTACCAGGCTTCTATTGTAAATAAGAAACTGTTCTTAATTAACCTGCCTGGTAAAATAAAGATATAAAAATAAATAATAATGCTCTTTGAAAGTAGCCTTAAATGCTAACGTTAGCATTACTCACTTCTTGTTGACTGCTCTTTGCCTTTAGCGCACACATCGCCGTTATTTATAAATTACCTTAAACGTTTTTGGGGCCACCGGAATAGTTAATGATACTGTTGCAAGTTTTTTTTTTTTCTTGGCCTTAGACATACTAGAGTGCGACATTTTTAATTGCTGGGGTGCGTAGCCAGGTAGTAAGAAAGGGACAGGTCTTTTTTTTAAAGAAATTTCAATCAAGAAAAAAACATATGCTATTTTCTGCCTCTTTAGAAGGTTTTACAACAAACATATGGAAATAATTAAGTTTAATAATTAAGTGGCATTATGTCTGTATATGTACCTGACATTGGATTGTATCTGAACCCTATAGGCTACTGTGTGTGTCAAAATTCCATTCCATTATGTTTATCAAAGTCAGAGAAACTATGGGCTGGTATTAATTGTATTTAACAAGGCACATATGCTATATGTCTACCACTTGTTTCAAAAAAAGAGAACATGGCACAGTAACGGGCCTGAACTCTGTGGGCCTAATGCTAATTCTAATTAAACAACCAAATATCTGTCTACTGTATCTAAATGTGGATGTGAGAGAATAGTTATTTATATGGTGCTCCCATGGGTCCAGAGTCAGCTCACAACTAAATAAAGCCGCAGGTCATAATTCTGCTGAATAGTGAATCCACTGAGACTCGTACATCTGGTGAATCAAAAAGTTCTTTCAATCTCGATTCACTGACACAGTTGAATCCACCAAATCAACATGCAACGGGTAAGACTTATGTTGGTTGAAGGTTAAAGTAAACCAATCAGTTTCTTTATATTTTAATGAACTATACCACTGATATCTCTGAGCCCTTTTTATGTTAGAAGTTTTACTTTGATGCTGACCATGAAACGGTCAGTAAAGGACAAGTGACAGATACTGTATTACTGAGCAGAAAACCTCTAAAAATTACAAAGGTTTAAAATCAGTATTATTTTGTACCTCATCTTGGTTTGGGTCCATTATTCTTCAGTGTCAGCCAATATGAACCTGATAATCATTTCCCTAACATGATACAGCTATACAGTACACATCTTTTATTCATGGGGCTCTTTGGTGGGGGGGATTGCTAGTGTGGACATTGTGGTGGTAAGAAAGATTTGAACAGAATGCCTCTCTTTGGCCCTGGAGAAAGGAGGGAGCCTTAAAAAGCAGTTTTCATAAATGCAGCACTTTAAGGGCATGAAACTATAAATATTGTTTTTTACCCAAATGGCTGCTGTCTTCATTGATTTTCTGACTGCTGGGTGCCACTCTTAGGGTTGTACTGTAGGTTAGCACTGCGTTTTAGTGCAATGGGACAGGTACGGCAGCTAGATGATAAATTGATGATGAATTGAAGACAATATCCAGAGTCCAAGTGTACATTAACTCGCTCCAGTATCAATTTTATGTCACTTATTTTGGATCTGAAAGTTCTATTAGTAACCAGGTTATGGCAGCACAGTTCACAGTTGTGTTTGGTTTGGATTGAACCAGTTGTGTAAAAGCACATCAACTGATGAGACACTAAACATCTTCACACAGTCCACAGTGATGCAGTGGGGTCTGGAGTTAACTGAGATGGCATTATGATTCATATGGACATTGCCGCTACACTGTCTAATGCTGAGTGAGGACTTCCTCAACTGACTCAAGCTTGGGTATATTCAAAGGACAATCAAACAGGAATCAGGCAGATGTAACTAAATCCTGATTTAATGCCTGGTTATAAATGAGACCTTTACTGAAAAGAGTTTCAAAAGATGAAGAGGGTTTTGTCGTTGAAATATCGATTGAATGAGGTGATGAAAGTCTCAAAACAGCATTTCATAATGAAACCCATTTTGTTCCTTCTTCTAGCTTGGTTAGTTTTCCCACATTGAACCACACAATAATATTATCTGTATCTTAAACCTAATCATGGTTGCCCGTAATAGACCAAGTAATACGAAGAAAGGACAAATAAAACAAATATATTCCCAAGGGAGGGGATAAAATACTGTACTAGGTACACCTCGCAATTTATTACAATCCAATAAACAACACCACCACAAAGCGGAGCTTCAGAAATTACCAATAAAGTGAATCAACACCCTGACATAGTCTCAACAAATATTGAACATTATAAGCTTCACAGAGGTATAGGACTAGAGAGGAGTTATTGCACAGCTATTGCATTGGATTACGTTAGATTGTACTAGTGTTTATGTTATGTATCAAACATCTCTATGTGGGTGTTGGGACTATGTACCTGATAGGCAATGCAAATTTCCCAAATAGATCCATTATTGCAAAACATTTGCCTTCTAGACCATCAAAGACCAAATATGAATTTCCCACAAACCAACCAGACTCACTAATGTCAGCAGAGCACAAATTACACACAGATAAATATTAGACAAAAATGATCAACTTCGTCTGTTTCTTGTGGCTAGAAGTTAATAATATCAGAGCAAACACTTCTGAAATCTAAAAATTAACTTACAGGCCTACAAAGAGTTCTACACCTAAAGCTATGGCTAATGGCTCTGTTTCCCAGTGAGCCATCAGTGTTTCAATGAGCCAACATGCCACGACCCTGAAATTGATGCAACTGAATGGAATTCAGCCAATATTTTTGTATTATTTACACTTGTTTTCTAATATAACATGTCAAAATGTCTTCTTTAAAAAAGGTATGTCATAACTTGCCATTCACAGGAAAGTAGTTTGGTGAACTTTAACTTAATGAGGTCAAGCTTTTTTTCAAGAGTCATTACAGGGAAAAACTATAGTTTCCGGGCATTCCCTACTGCCTTAAATGCTGCGTGCCCTGGATCAAATCACCTGTTGATCCCCTCTGACATTGGCCCCTGTTGTTCACGGCAGGAGGCTATCGTTAGTATTTCTCCATTTTGTTATTAACACAGTCAAGGTTGAAATCAGTGCGGTAATTCTACAAATGACATGTTTCATTCAAAACAAATGTACTACTTCATAAAAAGACCACATGAACATTTTTAGTTATTAAATCGATGTATGATATTTTGGAAATGAAATATATGAATATACATCATCCGATTTCCTGCACACACACGCTGTCTCTCATTAACACACGTCTGCCATTTAGATGTTGAATAGTCATGATTTAGAAGCACTATAAGTAGCTCCTGCATTTCACAGCAGCCCAATTAGAGTGTGTAGTTATGTCAGGGCTCAAGCATCAGCATGGATCAATACAATCATTACTTCAATTTCCCTGCTTGTCATTAAGACTCAGACAAAAACTTTCCTCCACATTTGCATGTATTCACACAGACATGTATAAATCCTGCAAATGAAAATACTGAAATCGTTCGCTACTTCTCCCCAGAATGAAAATGCAGGGAAATGGCGGAAATAAAACACTGTCACACTAGGTGGATAGAGTACACACACACACACACACACACACGGTTCGAAAAGGTGGCATGTTCACTCAGTGACACCTGCATCTTGTGTGATGAAAAGGAGGCTCAAATGGGGGAGAGATTAAATACTGTGTCAATGTACAAGTTACTCACACTGACATAGACTTACTCTGTCACATACACACACACACACACACACACACACACACACACACACAAAAACACCATATCTAGAAAGAGACCTGCATCATGCTGATATGGGAATTCGTGTGTGCATCACTGCAAGGATACACACACAAATGCAGAAATTGTAACCTCCCCACCACCACCGCCTTCCTGATTCTCTATATTCGCGCTAGGCGCAGGGCCTATACTGCACATGCTGACATCAGCAACCAGCAGCGCCACCTAGACCCCCACCACCACCAACAACAACAACAACCCGCCACCAGCGCGCGCACACACACACACACACACACACACACATACACACACCTCACTATTCACAGGAAACATATATCAAGAAAGTCCCGGGCAACTGTGACATGAAAATCCAAACAAATGTGATTGATGGTGATCAACAGCCTCATAAAAAGAACAGTTGGTCCATGCCCCCTCCTCTTAATTAACTATAAATTACATGTCCAGCATTTCCTCTCCTCCTGTAGCCTACCTGGCATGGGCTTGCACTGGTGCATCTGCGTGTTACACTTTTGTCATTAGAACTGAACTTAAAGTGTTTAACTCATGGAATAAGAAAAAAAAAATCACAGAACAATTCGATCAAACGTGTCTGCACATTAGGCCTACCGGATTCTTGGGCAAGGCCTACAGTAGCTTTTACTCGCTGTACAATGCCAGGTAAAGGATATGGCCATTCGGTGATCTTTTTGGCGTATTTTCTGACGAAGTTATCCTCACTGAAAATGAACAGCGAGCGGTTGACAGTGAAGCAGTTCTGGCGCACGGGAATGGGGTTATAGAGGGCCATAGTCCGGGCTCTCTGCGCCATAGACTGCTTGTACATTCTCTGGGTCCCGGGCCCTCCAGGTGGACCATGGCCATGGCCGTGGCCGTGTCCGTGACCGTGGCCGTGGCCGTGGGGTCCTCCTTGCCTGCTACCACCGCGGCCGCCTGGGCCCCCTCCGCCGGGCCCCCCGCCATACCTGGACTGTACCTCATCTCCGAACCGCGCCATTCTCTGGACACCAAAAGCCAATCTTCACGAAGCAGCGGAGAAGGAGACCAATGCTCAGCTGTGCAGCCACACAACATTACATCTCATCTGGATCAGAACGTCTCATATGCACAACGGGTTGTCTTGTAAGCTTATGCTGAACACCTGCACCCGGCGAGCAGTTAGCCTATGCTGCTTTTAGCAGACGAGGACGCCCATGTACCGTCTCTTCTCTGTGCGTCTCTGCCAGCGGCCAATTGTGGGTGTGAGGAAATTAAATGTGTGGTCGGATGGCTGACTGGTTGCACTGTAGGGTAGTGCTGTGGGGGTTACTCGGTTGTTAAGTCCGTATAGAGCAGCTTTCGCCCCCAACATAAAATCATGGGGAGCCTGTAGCGAGTTCACATGAATGTTTCATGTTCTCCATGGTTCATGCCTGTATCAGAGCGCACCACAGCCTCCTGCACCTTTCTGGACGATTTATGTCTTTACTCTCATGACAGCATGTAATGACAGGCTAAACGCCTCTAATATCACACAGGCCTCGATATATCAGATTTTCAAAAATTAAATCTGAAAATAATTAACAGCCTATAGCTACGGCGGTCAGTGACGTTCAACTTGGCATTTTGGAAACGGTCGCGTTTCCAAAGACTTAAAAGGCATTGAAAATGGAAAAGCTACGATTATTTATTTATTTTTGAAACATCCGCAATGTTTGGCACAGTGTGAGGCAATGCTGTGGCCCCCGCCACCTTACAGTTGTTTTACCAGTGCGCTTTGACAAGCTTTGAGACCAGGAAAAATGTGACATTTGTTATTAATGCGCCTTATATTTCAGAGTGCACAGTCTCGAGTAGAACAGAGAAAGAAAAAATACCGTTTTCCTTTTAAATGTCGGTGTCATTGTTGTCGAGCGCTGAAGATGAAATTATTTTCTCAAACGAATTCAATAGCATCCTCCCTCGCTGAGACCATCATCTTCTCTCTGTCACCTGCGCGGCCATCCAGAAACTGAGCAAGGGACACACGGAAGGCGTCGTCAAAGACAAGGGTATGACGGCCGCTTCTCCGCCGTCTTACACCCTCTCATGATCTTAGTTTGGCTGTTCGAGGTGCAGCAGTGCCGAGAAGTCCCTCACCATCCCCGCCCCGAAAAGTCTACCTTCGTCCGCACTGATAAGCCCAAATGTCCTGGTAGCGCGTCCTCTCTCTCTCTCATTGGAGTAGGGTAGAGTGTTCCTCACGGCCTCCTCTCTCTTCGTCCAGCGGTCCCAAGGGGAGGAGGAGAGGGACGGACGGACGGATGGATCTGTGAATGGATGGAGACGCAAATTAAAGGGAAGGGACCGACTGTTTCTCTGGAATTTAGGCCGGAGCCTGTCTATAAATTAAACAAACCGCACCGCGCGTGAAACCGTTGTCTTGCAGTTTGTGTGAACTATAATGAGAGCCAGATCGGTTCTGCAGCCGCTGCAAATGACGCACGCGGCTCGTCCAACTTCCAGACGGATGTCACGGACTGAGGCATCGTCTATCGCCTGCGTGTGAACGTGTTCCTCATTTCCTGCCACCTCTGTATAAGTGTGTGTTTCATGAAGAGTTAGTGAGCGTGCTTATCACTGCCAGATGCGCGCGTGTGTGCCGGAGAGGCGGGGTGTTGGCATCAGGCAGCTCGCGCAAAGACACAGCTGCAACCCAATGATGGTGCGTGAGTAAAATGCTCATCAAAGTGTGCGCGCGCGAGCCTGTGTGTGTGTTTGTAAGGGAAGGTGTGTGTGTGTGGGGGGGCGCTATTCTTAGCAACAGACATTTGGAAATTAATGGACGAAGAGAGCTCTATTCTCCCTCCCTCCCCGAAACCGAGTCGAGGATCATCTTCCCTGGCTCTCTCCTCTCCTCGAGGCCTTTCTCGTAGCTATAGCTCCACCTATACACTGGTGCCTGTTCAAGGCGCGACCATATGCTTTGCGCTAAAGCCCAAGCACAGCAAAGATTTTCAATGACATAACACAGAGGAAGCAAGGGCAACGTGGATGGGCAATGTCGAGAGATAAAAAGAAGTGCAGTCACTTTGCGTGTGATAACATTTCTATACAATAGCCTACACTGATTTATGGCAGTTTTCAAACCTGCCATTTTGCCTTCAGCAAAACCAGTTCCACACTAAAATCTCCAAAGATGCTGTTTCAATCCGAATAACTATTTTATTTTGATTGGACAGGATGGTTTTATTGAATTTTTTGGTCGTGGAGAATGGAACCAGGTGGCAAAAAGTAGTCTCATATTCAATGAATGTCAGGAGTCACTCACACAGTGAGCAAAGTACTGGTGCCAGGTGCAGATAAGCCTCGGGGACAAGGACAGGAAGGCTGTAGCCCACAACAGCGCAGGACAACAGTCTCTTATTCTATTTGATTGACTCCAGAAATAGCCGCTTCTGTGAATGGGAAATGATCATATAGCTCTATACAGATTTAAGGGTGACCGGGAGATTGAATCCGGAGAGAAACCTTGCACTTGCCGACAACAATCGATCACAGCACGACCTTAAACGTGGATCCGATATGTAAGAAAGGGATCGTTTTGCTTTGCGTTCGCTTAAGCAAGGCTTCCGGCCTTGAGAGCGAGACTGACCCCTCCGCAAGGGCATGCAAGAACACACATTTTATTTCTAAAGCTAAGAGAGAGATAGAGAAACAGACAGATAGATCATTTAAAAAGAATTAAACGTGCTTCCGCTCACGTTCTGCTCATCATCATAACGCCAATAAATTAATTCCAAGTACAGAAATGGTGCCACATTAAAACCCTAATAAAATATGTAATATGTAAAATATGTAAGTTATTTTGATCATTGACATCAGAAAATGCATGCAGCTGGCAGCATGGGAAAGTGTTTTACTGCTGACCCTACTGGCATCAGTAGAGGACTCCGCACAGCAGCACGACGCTAGGGAATCCAATCAAGTCAGGACCACGGAGAGCGCCACGACGTGTTGGCCAATGCCCTAATGCCTTAGACCTGTCAGGACCACAGAGAGCGCCTCAGCAAGCCAAATCAGCATCTTTGTACAACAAGAACTACCAAAACGTGGACAGTATAACATCAATGACATACCAAAGTAATGACCAGCCCAGCACAGCAGCACCGAACACGTAACTTCGCACCCTCTACTGCCTGTAGCAGCTTGTGTGGTGGAGAATGTAAGTGGCAACTCCCTTGCTACAGCTTGTCACTTGCGCTCAGTTATCTGGATGAGAGATGTCACCTAAGCCAAAGTGGTATGGGCTACCACTAAGCCCCACCTTGACTACCATGATCTCTTTCCCTCTTGAAAGCATCTATCTGTGTCCAGTTATTGCCTTGACAGGGCGCTCCCGGCCACTGAGAGAGAGAAATGTTATTATTCATTCTTGCTTTTTCAAAAATGTTTTGCCATTATATCTTGTATGTGCAGTTATTTGTTGTGTATGTGCGTGTTCACAAATGTGTGTGTTTACACTTGGGTGTGATGATCTGTGAAATTATCTATTGCCCTTCAGAGCTGGAGCCTTTGAGGAGCAGCAGCCTTCTGTCCAAACCTGTTATTCCACACAGGCAGCACAAGAAGCACTGAAGAGTGACAGCTCCAAGGCCACCCATGCATAAAACATTGTTACCTCACGGTCTCCAAGGAAGAGATAGAGACACAGGATAAACTCTACATATTTGGCATAGAAAAAGAATGCAACTTGATGGACTAAGTTTGTTCTGCAGCAGCATCTGAGGGCATGTAAATTGTACCATGCATTTGGTAAGGATTAAAACCACACCCTCTGCCTCATTTGGGACAAGGTGAACCCATTCTAAACAGATATGTTTAGAATGGGTTCAAGTTGATAATGGGCTGGGTAAGAGGAACAAAATGTTTGCTCTGCTAGTGTCTATGACCATGACATTATGACTTCCATCAAGATGTCTTCACTCCCTACTGGCTTTCCTCTGACTGTCTTCTTTGTAATTACACAATTCTAAGATTATATGGCAATGTTCATGCTTTTCAGTAGAATGTACAGTATGTAGACTTCTGGTATATTTCAGAAAATAATGTGCAATTAACTTCAGGTAATGTTTTACATTCTGTTTGGATGCTAACATGTATGAGCAAGCATAAGCACAGGCAACCATGTCTTTTAAAACGAAGGTAATGATCCAGCACAACTGGATGGAGAAAGAAATTAAGCTTCTGATGACTTTAGTGAAAAGGGGATGATGCTCAAATGAACAATCCTAAAAGAACTGAGAAGTATTTGCAACTACCCAACAAGTATATCAAGACTTTGATGCACCTATATTTTGTAAATTTAGATAAATCACACAATATGATACAATGTGGCGGAAGCATGGTCTCCGCTAAGACTCTAACATGCTTAACACCATTTATTCTGTCTCAGGAGTTTAAAAGTATCTGGATTGTTCTCTGTTGCTGCTTGCTGTTGCTGATTGTTCTTGTTTTTTTTTCTCTTTCTCTGTCAGATGTTCAAATAGTGGGTAGCTGTGAGGCTGTAGATCTGAGGCGAGGGCCTAAAAAGGAGTGTCGTGACTCAATGATTCATAAGGCTGAATAATTCAATGGCTGGATGCATGTAGAACACTCCGCCCCTGCTGAACCCAGTTCTCCACAGACCCACTGCAGACTTAGGCTATACCTACATGTAAACCTCTGCAAGACTAGCCCACATCATACACACACAGACAGAAAAGAAAATTAATTAATGACATTGCAGTATGTGTCAAAAATGCTATTTAGCCATTGTCATAACAGACATATTTACATAACCAAAGTGAAAAGTAAGGTAGGTGAAGACTCTGGTGCCCAGTCATTGAAAACTGGGTCAGAAGCAGTATTTAGTTAGTTTAGTTAATTATCCAATTTGAGTCTTATAAGCAAAGAGGCAGTGTAACTATAACAGGTTCATATAGTGAATGAGTATTGCACATGGATCACATACACATAGTGCACAGTTAGCAGTGCAGCCAGTTCATGACCATGTACAGAGCCAGACAAGGAGGGTGCAGTGCATGTGGAAAGCCGTACTTTCAATGCTCCAGACCTTAACTCACATGCCCACAATCAGCAATCAAGGCAACTCTGGTGCACGAGGTGAGGGTAGTTTTGAGCTGAACATGCCATGGTGTGGTAAGCATGCTTTCATCAAGAAAGGCTGTTTTTGCAGTGATGATTTCAGCTTGTCTTCAAGACCGGTGATGGCTGCGACTCTCATAACACTGTTTTAAAAAGTGACATTCCTGAGACAATTTACCAGATTTCACGCAGCTCCCTTTAAAGCTATAGGAGGGTTTAGACTGTTTTTCCCTCCCCACATATGCAGTAGTACTCCCCAAGCCTGTTAATAAACATGTAAATCAGTGGAATTCCCCTTTAATGTCACATCCAAACCCTCACCTTTACAAATAAGTTGTTATTCTTTATGTTAAAACAAAAATATTGTCTTTGTGCCACACTGATGCTGAGTTATACATCTCCTACAATGCTGTAATAACAACCACTCTGTCCTACTTCATTTTTCATGATTTTATGATGCATAAAAATCTTGACATTATCATAGGACCTTGTGACTTCTTGCTGCTTGCTTATCATTGTGCTGTAAAGGCAAACAGGTTCCACACATGTACGCTCCAAACAACTGATCACTGCCAAGTATTTTACTGGTGATTTTCAGTTTAATTGCCATGATTCAACAGAAGGCATAATGATGCCTCCAGGACAAGCTGGCCGACGATGATGCAGTGAATCGTAGAAGCTTTAAACGAGTGCACCAACTGGGAATTAGAATATGAACCCAAAACACTCATCATGGCTGGATGAACGTAATGCTTGGGGCAGCAACATGGCATCCTACAATGAAATGGGCATCACATCAGTTGCGTTTGTGTGTGTGGGTGTAGGAGGAGGGGGGTGAGTTAGTGTTATTGTGGATGCTCACTGACCGAGACCAACATGCAGCTCACAGAAGGAGCACTAATAATCCTTGTATATATATGCAGTGGACGTGTTTATGTTACATGTATAGGCTCATGCTTACATCTATCAAAAGAAAAATGTGTGTATGTGTGTGTGAGTGGATAGATGAAAGTGCAATACACAAAAATACAACCACATGAGAAGTTTTTTAGCCTCCTGAAATAAGCACAATGTATTTTTAAACATCTAGAATTATTAACCTAGTCGGTAAGTAGGGTAAAGCAGCTGGTCCTGCGCAAGCAAAATCTTGCAAGCAAAATTTCTCCGTCTGCTCCTCTATCTCCTCCTGGCTCCCTGACAGTTGCCCTTTTAAGATCAAATCTATCTGACACAGAGCAGGAGTTTTAAGCTTCACAGATTTCCCATAGCTGCCTCAGTTTCCTTGTATACCGCTAGTTCACTAACAAAAGGTTCGCCTGGGAAAAAAAGCAAAATGAGGGACCAGGAGACAGAAGGTGGTAACATGTCCTTAGTGGTAAATAGGCCAATGGTTTTTTTTTGTTCATTTTTTTCTTGGTGAATCTCTAGTGAGGATGAAGTCACCGCTTAGTCTGCTCTCTTCTCTGTTTTCTCTTCCATCTCCCACCTTTCACTATGTGGGCCCATAAGGGACAGAAAATGCAGAACATTTTTTTATTCATTGGTTTCAGTTTGTTAAAAAAATGCATACATTTCTATTCAGATTTTTTTCCTCCCAAATGTACAACTTTACTTACTTAATTCTACTATCATTCATTTCTATATTCCTTTTTTTACATGATTGAGGGTGTCATCCAAGTTTGATACATAGTGAACACTGACATTATTATTTACTTTTTAAAAAAAAAATAGTCTATACACTTATTATTGAACGTTTTACTTTGAAAGTGTTTACCAAATGTTGGCACATGTGGAATAGACCATTGAGCTGATCATATTTACAATCACGAGTACTTACTGCCCTCCATTGGTCAGAGTGAGGAACTGCAACATCTGCATTCACTTCTCCCTGTTGCCGTTTTGTTTCCATTGGCGCGTTCATATCTTTGTAAGCTTCCTCTTCGGCTGAGCATTGCTCGGAAGCCTGCACATAACACAACATAGAAATACATTTCCTGAGGCAAAGCTGTTGGGCAATAAGAATGAGTGGTAATTAAAATGTGTCACACTTCATAGTTGTCTGCTTCTCTAGCCCTCACAGCTGAGGATCCTACTCATATGGTATTACAAATATGAAAGATGAAAGTATCCATGCCTAAACTAAATGTGGACAGTTACTAGTTACTACTTATAAATAGACTTTTTACATATTTGTTAATAAAGTTAACAAGTGAAAGTGCGTCAAACAAAAAGTGTCAGCTATTAATATCATATATTATTTATATTTTCTATATTTTTATTTGATTTCATGTTACATATTTTGTATACATTTTGGAGTGTTTGTAAATATTTTCTACTCACAACTTGCTATTTAGATAATAAGAGAAGAGAAGAAGAGATAGCCCTTATTTGTACTGTGTTTTACAGCTGGAAAACTACGCCCCCCACAATGCATTGCGTTGTCAACATGGCGCCCCACGTAACCGCTTGACTTCTGTCAACAAGACCAAAACGCGACTAAAGGTAAATTGGACTGTGTAGCGTGGCTGACTGATAATATTTCAGACAGGAGGATGAAACTGTTGCTGTCAGTATTAAAACGAACCCGTAAAGCAGCAGTTTGCGCCAGTCGCCAACGCTGTCTGAGCTCCTGTGCCCGTGGCGGCCTGATACCTCTCCGAGATGAGGCTCTCATCGTCGGGTCAAACCCGGAGCTCGTGCAGAGACTTGGCTCACAGGTGGAGGTGAGGACGGGCTTCATCACCGAGGAGGAGGAAGGGGCCCTTCTGCGAGAGCTGGAGCCAGGCCTGAAGAAGAAACGCTACGAATTCGACCATTGGGACGATGTAAGTCTCGCATGGTTGATAGTTAACGTTACTTAAGTTATAACGGGTCTATACAAACTTCTCGCATGTTGACATGTGACCGGAACGCACACCTGTTACCGATTGAACGATTAACGTTAATTTAGCCCAATTAGTAGCCTAATGGTTTGATGTTAGTACGAGTTGTTTAAGCACAACTTCCCCATTTGCGGCTGTAAGTTATCTGTACGTGTCCACAGACGGAGTATGGCAAGCAAGGGCGTCACTTTGTGTTGAAAAGTGGTAGGTACATAGGGCTCTGATTAGGAGTGTGAAGAGACACTTAGCTCGCGATATTAGGTTCACGAGAACGAGACGAAAGATTGTTTTAAATATATCCTCAATGCCTATATGAGCTGGGGGGGCTGCTCCCAAGGATATTTTGATCTTTAAACACTTAATTTCCTGCACTCTGGTGAAAGTTTCTGCATCAATTTATGGTGGAAATGCTTTTATTTATGGAAAAGGAAACTAAATTCAGATAGCATGTGACGTTTCAAAATAAATATAATAGAATCTAAAGCAATGCAGCTCTCACTGTTACTAGTAACAATTGATTAGATATTAGTATTTAATTTTTAGTTACTAGTAGCCTAACTATTCCATTTGTTACTAATAACTATTTTTCAGTTACCAGTAACTAATTGCACATTTTTGCCATCGAAATCTGTGGGGCTCTGCAGTTCAGATATCACCCTTTAATTAGTTACTAGTAACTAATCAAATAATTAATTGTAACCATTTCAATTTTACTTCTCATTATTTGGCTACTAGTAACTATTCAGTTCTTACTAGTAAGAATTAAAATGTTACTATTAACAAGTCATTTTATTAGCCATTAATGAAAGACTAGTAACAAAAATAAATGTACTA
Source organism: Lepomis gibbosus (assembly GCA_029875015.1). Taxonomy (NCBI): domain Eukaryota; kingdom Metazoa; phylum Chordata; class Actinopteri; order Centrarchiformes; family Centrarchidae; genus Lepomis; species Lepomis gibbosus. Next base: position 16,469 of record JAPMOB010233179.1, read on the forward strand.
GTCAATGACTAATGACCAGGTAATAGTATCTAAATAATATGGAAATAGTTACTAGTAACTATTTGAATAGTTGACAGTTTTTAAAATAAAATCAGAAATGATGTAATAATTCAACAGGTGCATACAGAAGACTCATACAGTGCATCCGGAAGGTATTCACAGCGCTTCACTTCAACGTGAAAGAAGTTTGTTCACATGAACATATGTTTTCACAGCGACACTCAGTTGAGCTCACGTGCATCCTGTTTCCACTGATCATTTTCGAGATGTTTCTACAACTTGATTGGAGTAAACCTGTGGTAAATTCAGTTGATTGGGCATGATTTGGAAAAGCACACACCTGTCTATTTAAGACCCCACAGTTAACAGTGCAAGTCAGAGCACAAACCAAGCCATGAAGTCTAAGGAATTGTCTGTAGACCTCAGAGACAGGATTGTATAGAGACACAGATCTGGGGAAGGGTACAGAAAGATTTCTGCAGCATTGAAGGTCCCTATGAGCACAGTGGCCTCCATCATCCGTAAATGGAAGAAGTTTGGAACCACCAGGACTCTTCCTAGAGCTGGCTGCCTGGCCAAACTGAGCGATCGGGGGAGAAGGGCCTTAGTCAGGGAGGTGACCAAGAAAACGGATGAGTTGTCGCCCCATTAAGAAAGATGCTGTGCGCATTTTTAAGTATGAGGTACAGCAGCATAACGCCATTGATTATTTGAACCTTGTAATGGAAATGTGTTCTTTAGTGAGTCTTCTGAAATAAAGAGTACAATCCAGATGTCTTTTAAGGGTTTTATTCTTTGCAAAGGGTCAGACAGATATACAGAGTGCAACCAGTCTGCAGAATGTAAGACGAAGAGCCAGTGAAGAAACAGGTGACTTTATATTCAGGGTGGGAAATTAAC